>JAOEHI010052467.1:0-16687 GCA_025447815.1 Percopsis transmontana | reverse complement strand
GAGATTAAAGTCAGAATTCTGAGAATAAAGTCAGAACTCAAATACATTTTTCACCATGGCCCTAATCCTCTTCCGTATTCTTGGAAGCAAACAACATTCTCCTAGAATACGGACAGCATGATGTCATCATGGTTACTTTACTTATGCATTTTTCAGTATACATTACTGTGACGATGGTGCGTGATGAGTGAGAGTAAGCGCGAGCCAGCGAAACAGCGGGGGAAAGGCTATTAAGCGTTGTTTAATAAAGGAAAACACACACACACAGGGCATAAGCCAAAACAATGACCAACAGTAACTTGTGTTGTTGGTGATACTTAAATAGTCCACTATTCAACACCTAAGGAGGCGCACCTCTGGGGCTAATCCCTCCCAGGTGCGCAAATAGGGCAGGCACGCACGGAGCGTGCATAGGCCTGTGCGCGCCGATCGTGACAGTACCCCCCCCTCTGGCCGGACCAGGGACGAGCGGCAGCGGCTGGAATCCTCCGGGGGCCGGACCAGGGACGAGCGGCAGCGGCTGGAATCCTCCGGGGACCGGACCAGGGACGACGGTTCCAGCGGCGTGGACGGGCTGACAGCTGCTCCGGAGACTGGCGATGATGGTGAGAGTTCAAAAGCGACTGGACCGGGTTCCGGCTCCAGCGGCGTGAGCGAGCTGGCGGCAGCTCCTGGGCAGGACTGCAGCAATGTGAGCTCCTCGGCGGCTGGGCCTGGCTTCGACTCCAGCGGCTCGGGCGAGCTAGCGGCGGCTCCTGGGCAGGACTGCGGCGGGGTGAGCTCCTCGGCGGCTGGGCCTGGCTCCCACTCCAGCGGCGGGACTAAGCAGGCGGCGGCTCCTGGACAGGACTGCGGTGGCGGCTCCACAGCGACTGGGGCAGGTGATGACTCCAGTGGCGTGCGTGGGCTGGCGGCGGTTCCTGGGCAGGATTGCTGCGGCGTCTCCACAGCGGCTGAGTCAGGCGACGACTCCAGCGGCGTGGACGAGCTGACAGCAGCTCCGGAGACTGGCGACGGTGGCGAGTGCTCCACCGCGGCTGGGCCAGGCGGCGGCTCCAGCGGCGTGGACGAGCTGACAGCAGCTTTCACTCTCTCTCTCCCGTCACTCACACTCCCACTAACATCGTCCGCTTCCGCGGGGAGACCGCTGGCTGCGATGTCCCTCGTAGAACCCGCAGACGCGGGGGTGGAGGCGCGAGAGCTCCCCCGCTCCTTGGCGTGACCGAACTCCGCGCGCAGTCGCACAACCCACTCCTGGTACGACCGAGGCCTAAGCTGCGGGCTCCCGTGGAGCACCATAGCCCAGCCGAGAGCACGCCCCGTCAGATGGAACATGAGCTGTGCTCCCCGCTCGACCTCTGCCGTGTGCGCGTTATCCATCCTGCGCTCAAAGTTCTCCAGGAATGTTTCCAACGTCGCAGGAGCTCCTTCGAAGACGGTGGAAAACGATCCCCCACTCTCCCGCACCGGCTCCGCCACGGACAGCCGAGTGCTCTCCGGCGTTTTTACCGGGCCGCCTCCCCGTGTGTTGCTCCGCCACTCCGGAGAGGCAGGCTTGCCCCCCCGCGAAAATCCCCGACGCTCCTCACGCCACGCGTTGGGAGCAAGGGGCACGCCAGCAACAAGCGACCACGCTGCCCAGTCGTCGTCGTCCTCATCACTGGAGAGGGAGGACTCCCGCCGGTAGAAATGTGGAGCCCTCACCTCCTCGCCGTCGTCCGCCCAGGCGGTCGCCTCCCATTTCTGGAGTTCCGCCGTGAGCCAGTCCAATGTCTCCCCTGTTCCCCGCCGTAGCCGCTCTGCCGAGGGATAGCAGACGCCTGCCGATTGGAGAAAATCCGCTTCTCCGGACACCGTCGGACCCGCAGGAAGAGACACTGCGGGAGCGTGTGCCTTCCGGGCCGCTACTCTCTTCTTACGCTTGATCATTCTGTGGCGATGGTACGTGATGAGCGAGAGTATGCGCGAGCCAGCGAAACACACACAAGCGGAGTTACGGGGGAAACGCTATTAAACGTAAAATAAAGGAAAACACACACACACAGGGCATAAGCCAAAACAATGACCAACAGCAATTTATGCTGTTGGTGATACTTAAATAGTCCCCTACTCAACACCTAAGGAGGCGCACCTGTGGGGCTAATCCTTCTGCGCAAATAGGGCAGGCACGCACAGAGCGCGCATAGGCCTGTGCGCGCCGATCGTGACAATTACTCAATAATATCAAGAGTTGATTTAACAGAGTAGAAAGGAGGATAAAAAAAAGGATAAACAGAAGTTAAAGGATTGTTATAGAGGATTTCTGTTAGTGGGAGTGCTATGAGGTAGAGAATATGGTGGTTGAGGTACCAAGGGGGATTTTGAATAGGTGGATTTTAAGTCTCTTGCGGAAGATCGGTAGTGATTATGCTGTCCTGACTGCTGCAGGAAGCCCATTCCACCATTGAGGTGCTTGGACAGAGAACAGTCGAGACTGGGTTGAGCAACTCTTGTGCGACTCTTAACTCTCCCAACTTTTCTCACAAACACACTCGTCACTGGAGGCAATGGGGCTAATGGGAAATGCAGTACTCCAGGAAACACTGTTGTTTACGCAAAATATTGCATAACTTGTCTTAAAATACACAAATCCATAAGCAAATCAAGTCCATAAATACTGTCAACACCTAGTGAAAGGATGTTTACAGTCGCTTAAACATGTACTGAAGCATGACCATCGTTTGACATAACTTATCATTTTCCTCTTATGACAGAATCTTTTGGATTCATACACTAAATCTCTTCCCACTTTGAGATGCATGATGATTCTAGGAACCTCATCGTTCACTCAGCTTGATCTTTCAATCACCTCGTGGTTGTAGGCAACAAACACAAAGAAAGATGCAATGCAAAGATGTGGTGCAGAATGTGAAACAAGGTAATGTAAGTTATCTAATCCCATTTGTCTTCCTTATATACACTCCCCCATCTATTCTCTTACAACTCTGTCTCACCACCCCTCCCTTCACTTCAAATGACTTTCTTTCAAGCTGTTATGACTCCCACTTGCCATGGCTCTAATTATTGGCTCTAACGCTGCCAGGTGAAAAACATTCAGCATTCTTCAGAGCCCGAAAATGTAATCTGGTACAGATTTACAACCCTGTAGCCGGATGACTATCAGGGTTTGCTTTTAGAGCGGGTTCATTTGTTCGACTTCAGCAAAACGCTATACGACACAGAATGCCTAATCATGATTTATATATGCCACAGAAAAGAGGTTTAATATAAGGAGAAAACACCACATACAGTGACTCTGTGTCATTTAAGGAGGCTATAGTATGCGTAATGATGGTATTGTTGCCCTGCAGGGCTGCGCTCCTCGCGCTGGGAGCACGGTCAACTCTCAAAGGCAAATCTCCAGTTAAATTAGTCATAGGACAGGAGCAGGAAGTCATTGTGTGGACAGGATGTTTGGATTAGCAAAAGGTTTGTTACCATAACCTTGTGAACTGCGATGCAGTCATCCCACATGAGGAGGTGAAGAGGGTCACCACAAAAGGTGGTGTGCAAATGTAGCAGATGGAAAGAAAATACCGCAGAGCATTGAGTTACAGTAAATCTAATTACAGCGTTATTGTTGTGATAAGGATTGAAAAGCTTATTTAGCTGCACTTACTCTGCTTCTATTTCAATTACACACTGTGTTGGTCTCGATGTAATGCACATAATTATCGTGTAATTATACCTTCGGAGAATGTTTAGTAACGTGATATGTCATTTTTCAACTGCAAGTTAAGACCACAGTAATGGGAGGAAGCTACATAGGGGGGATATCACCGCACCACCCGAGATTTAATCTGCTCTTTATCTAACACTACTCCGGCAACCCAGTTTAATAATATGCTAACATAAAGGATGCCTCTGTTGAGTGAAGAAGCTGAACACAAAACTACTTACTGCTTCGTTCGGAAGTCTGTGTTGCTTCAGGTTTCCATGTTCCATGATGAATACATCTTTCTCACAACACCTTCCTTCATGTTGACACATTTATTACTGTGAAGTTTATTACTGTAAAAATGATAGGCCCTGATTGACATAACTATCCCAGTGTAGATTATATGCATTCTCAAAAGAGCCTTTATCTACCTTCGTAGCCTGAAGCCTGTAGAACACTTGGTTCTCACAGGGTATATAACCAGACAGGCCCATGAGCTTAAAGACCACCATGTAATCTGTGGCTTTGAGAAACAATGATATAATCCAATGATTACATTGTCAGATCTCCCAATGATACAATGACTCATCGTTTCACTTGCTGATAGCCAAAGGTCGCCCAGGGAAGTCCTTTGATAACAGAGGTGTGTTTAGACATGCACGCTTCAGCTCATCGACTGACATCCTCTCCGAACAGCACTCCACCCAGGCAGGATGACGGTGGCTAACAGAGAACTCGTAGTAGCCCTTGACCTCTGGCCTGAATCTAGCCAAGGTCAGGTCCAGTTGTGCTTATCTACGCACATGAGGAAGGGAGGAGATGAGAAACATTAACTGTTCAAAATGGTCGTGAACCGCCTGTTGTTCAGCAAGGGTTTTGGTGTGAATACTGTGATCGCAGCCGTCTCTACCTAAAACCAAGTATAACTGATGTAAAAATACTGTACAGATTGTTCTATGTGGCTGCACTAGCTTTCACATCGGACCTTACACTTAAAATGCTATCTGTTATCATGCTAGCAATAGCAACATACTGTAAGGTGGTGTTTAGAGTCGAACAAACAATAAAAGTCCACTGAACCAGTGAATTGACCTCTGACCTGCTCTACCACAGTATGTTCTCACACAGGGATTATTTCTTTTCCCTCTACATCATGTGCCCATGGCACTGTCTGGGTCACGAAGGATCTTACGTTCAAGAGGTAAGGGGTTACGCCCACCCCCCTAGAGGCTCAACCAGGCACATGCCTGACGAGCTTTGTGGTGCGGAAATGCCAGCGGTCACCGCTGCCAAGGCTCCCTGGCACAACGTCTGCATTCTTTTTCTGACCGTCACCCTTGTATTTCACAGGGGCACTGCCCTTAAACTGTATACCACTTGCCATCTTGCCAGCTGACGAAAAATTCCTGCCTGGTTTCCACCCTCCGCCCTTTGGTCAAAAGCAACATCCTCTAGCCAGTCCTTGAGCCGATAATCTCTTCGCAGAGGTTGCTAGCTCACATGCCAGCCAATGAGTTTATACATGCCAGCAGTGTTCACAGCAATGCCAGCGTCCATGTTACTAGTGGTTTTATATTACCATTGTCTCCAGACAGTGCCTTTAAACATTAGCAGGGCCTTTTTATAGGGTGTGTTGAGTTATGAATGATGTGGTGTTGAGACGGTCCAGTAGTTATGGGGTAAGGATTAGCTTACAATCAGACTGAAACTTTGAACTGCCTTGCACATGTCATCAGACCAGTCATCTTTATTTGGTGCTTAGGATTGAAAAAAAGCCTGCCTTCTAGTTTGAAAAACAAAACCTGCTGGTGTGGTGCCAAAGGAAATTCTTCCATGTCACTAATTGTCAAGATATCTTGGCAACCGAACAGGTATGTTTAATGTGGACAGTATCCAAAACAAACAGTGCCACTGCTGACATCAACATAAGCTGCTAGCTGTGCTGTAGTGCCAACCTAACAAATATCCACATACGCTATCCAGTTCTTTAGCACTGTTCATCTAGTGCATAACTCAGTCATCACTGGCAACAATACAGCTGGTCTCTGGGTCTTAGGAGGCATTTTTCCACTATGGATTGTTCTTTTTGTGCAATAAGTCTCTTGCAAATTCAATCCAGATGTAAAAGTTTAGTGCTAGTTTAGTTTTTCTGTACATGGACATGGACTACGTCAGTCCATCTGTGCAAAATGGGGAAATGGTGATCTATGTTGACAAGTACAACTCCATCTTAGCAGACCACCCCTCAACATGGAAACCTATACGACGACAAGACAGAAACTTAAGTTGTTTTCTTGACGATCCTGCCAATTACTCAATCAGGGTAATGGGCAAAGTGATGCCCCCACTTACTATTACTTTTAAATGTCAGTCAAGTTAAATGTATTTTTACAATAAAATGACAATGCACCAGCTCTATACATTTGCTCTTCCATAAGGCAAGCAGATGCAGGCAGACTACTAGACTAGCCTAAATTGGTTCAAAAGCTAAACATAACAAGTAGGGCCATGGGCGGCGCCAGGGGGTAGCTTGGAGTTGCTATGGCAACACCAAGATGTGGCCTAGCAACTTCTAAGCAACCCCAAGGAAACTCCAAGGTTATTAATGTCATTTCATTGCTACTCTCCCTCAGTTGCGTTGCTTCCACTAGTGCAGCTCATATAAATTAGAGAATCAGATTTTCCACCTGTGCTGTCTCGGGGCCTCTAGAATTTCGAGTGAATCCCCTCTGCTGTTGAAGAACGTGAGGACGACCTGGTTGATTGTCATATTCTTTAACCAATAACATTTCGATTTCTAGCTGCCCACCTCATTTTTCGTGTGGCTTTTTTCGTGTGGCATTTTTCATGCGGCGTGATCGCAGGGCCAGTTACTGAAGTAAAACTAGCTAGCAGGACCGCAGGATGAATATTGTTTTCAAATAGTGATCGTCATTGGGTGAGTCTGATTTCATAATGTGTATGGTACTTTTGAATAATGGGATTTAAATTCTTTTGACTGCATAATATTATATAAGGATGGTATTACGCACGTATTACGTTCATATCAAAATATGCGCGTGTCCAACGTCATGTAGCCTAACATATTGCATTTTAGCCTTTGACTTTAGACTGAAATGCGTTCGTTGCTATTGCTGCTTAGTCTGTTTAGAGAGAGTGTTGGCTTGTCGGATTCAGAGGCAGGTTGGTCTGCATGGTTGGGCCTACCTAGGACTGTTACGAGCATTTTGTTTAACCTATTACAATTTAATCTAGTCTATAGCCTATCCCTGAATATCTCGCCTTGAGTTTAACACAGAATGGAATTGTAACTGTTGCGGAGCAGGGACTGTGTGCGTGTGTGTGTGAATGTGTCGTGGGTGTTGCATTAGAAATTAAACTGTGGCAACTGGCACATTAATGGGAAACCCTAAATTCACCCTCGTTGAAAAGTCAAGCAACCCCATAACACCAGCAAAAGAATGTCTCTGGCGCTGCCCCTGGTGAGGGTCAATTGATAAATGCCTATAGGCTGTAGATAAGCATTGTTCAGACAACTGACAGCCTGTCAGATCCTTAACCTATCACTATATATCTATCACTAATCAGGTTGCAAGGATGGAGGCAGCCTAATGATTCTTCTCGGTCAAGCTTCAGTTACTATCTTCGCCAAGTGTGGAAACTAAAACACAGCTAGCATCGAGCGAAGAGATCAACACAAAACTGTATTGCAGAGAAACTAGACTGGGTCTATCAGAGATAAAAGAACCTCTCTCTGCCCAACCGTGTTAGCATCTTTTGCACCCTTTGCAACTTGCTGAAAAGTTCTGAATATATGTCAAAGATTTGGGCCAAGGATTTTAAACCAATTGCAAACAACCTAACAGCAAAACACAGTCACACACGTGTCATCTCGGAGGCAGGCTAAATGTAAAGTAGCGGCGAGCCTTTTGCTAAATCCTTCTGGAGGGAAAACCACAGCAAATAAACCACAGCAAAGACTTGACAGAATGTTATAGGCTTCCACAGAGAAAACACCTATTACTCTGAGCTACGACTTCACACTCCATTCAAGAACTACAGCACATATTACCATGCGTTTATGGGTCCAACCGAGTGGCTTTGTGGGATGTGGGGGCGGACGACATCGGCGCAACAAAAGTGGCCAGTCTGCCCAGATAGGTGTGTGTTGAAATAGCGAGACGGTGAAGTTACAAGTATAAGGGTGGCCAGTACATCATGTTGTAATGTGTTCGGGCGGCATTAAATTGCCATGCCAATGATTACTGTATCAAAAAGGCATTAGACAGACTGTGGGAGGCTTTTTTCTTGTGCTTCTAGTAAGTATGCAATGGTTTCTTGAGATCTTTTGACTTCTCTATCCCTGGCTCTATTTACATTTTCTTGCAACATCAATATATATATAGAAAATATAACCACCTCAGCATGGTAGCTTGGATAAATCTAGGAGTTTGGATAGATTTTAAACCACTTCTGGTAGTTATGAACATGCCGTTCCTACATACAAAACTCATATTTTATTGATAGACAGACAGACACACTGACAGACATAGTACATATAGTAGTATAAAAAGCCAATAAAAACAAGTTAAATACAAACAATTATACAACATGTATTTATCAGCATAATTCAATTATGCAGATGTAATGTGTGGTGTTCAATACACATTAATATTAATGAAATTCCACATACCCATGTCACATATTCCTATAATTAACGCCCTACCGGCTACCATGTTATGGATTCATTCCTCATGACACAATAGTGTTTTCAAAAATGTAGCTAATCAAGGAGTTATTATATGTCCATTATCATTACCATCATCATAATAACAAGCCATGAACAGGTCTCGTAAGCACGTCTCTTACGCTGTTGCAGCGACACACCCACACAGACAGACCCCGGGGCAATCTGTGGAAACATGCCCCCGTCTATCTTGATCTATGTGTGAACAGAGCCATGGCTTCCCCCTTGTTAGGGCTTGTATCACACCGGGTCCCACAGAGACATGGTTGGAGCATTACCTCATCACCCCCAAACAAAAGCTGGAGTGGGGCAAAGACGAGAGGGGCTGGGCGGAGCAGGGCTTTCACAGGGAGAGCCAGGCCTTAAGCCTTCGCTGCTGTTTTAGAGATCAACATTTGGGAAGTGGAGAAGTCTAATTGGAAGGGGAAGGGAAGGGAAGGGAGGGAGGGAGGGAGGAAGGAAGGAAGGAAGGTGGGTGGTGGGGAAAGTCAGGGCGGAAGGTAGCTAGCAATATACTAGAGAAGCAGAGACAGAGAAATCAAAGCACATGGAGCTGCGCTTCCGTTGAGGATTGGTTGACTCGTTAAATTCCTAAACCGCGCTCTCTCTGTCTGGCTCTCTCTTCCTCTGTGAACGCAACACACAGCACAACTCATTCCGTTCTACACTGCAGCTCAGCTCGATGTGAATGCTCACAACAGTTTGCGTGGATTACGCTAACAACTGCCGAATTTGACGGCACCAATGACACCAGTGGGAATTCAAGACACCTCGCTAGTAATGGCTGCGATACAGCTGTTGGCGTTTTGAAGAACATGACAGGGGAATATTCCTGGTTCAACAGAGAATGGAGTGACACACAGAAAATAGGCATAAACATATACAGAGATAATGTTTTGGTCATGTTTTGTAATCACGTTGTGTAGATGTTGTACACAGAAAATCGCACTGTGGTCCTCTCCCCTGAGGCATGTCTCTGTAGGTATTGTACTACCTTATAGCTAACCTCATATCATGTGTCAGTATGCATTGTGATATTGTGTAAGTTGTCTGCTCTCTACCAATGCCACCAAGGCAAATGTGTGGACACATTCAATAAAATGGGTTCCCATGGTGATATTTTACAGCATGGTTCTTCCAAAACAGAGGACGACCCAATCACAGCTATAATTGTAGTTTCTCATATTTTTACAGCAATGATGAGTCCTTGATGTGAAAGATTGCAATAATCTTTAATGTAATACCCCTGTGGCATAGCAGTTGTTATTTTTCTAGATACTAAAGCATGAATACATAGGTAATTATTTGGAGTAATTGACATATCAAATGGATAAAAATCTATCTTGGCAGCTGGGATTCTGGCACCATGTTACTGGCATGTTTTATGTGTTTTCCTTTCATTTTGATTACAGTTTCCAGATGTTGTGGCTTGTATATTTGCAAACTTGATTGTTGGATTGTCTATATTAAAATGTAAGTCGTTAAAGCTCTCCATTATAGACTAAAATAGCATGCTTAACCTTTCTTCCCAGATCGGGTTGGATACAGTGAGTCCTTGTGTTGATATAAAGTGACTAGAAAAGGATGTTGCTTTTGGTTTCGGTTCATTTTACGGTTCAGTGCTATCTAACTACTTATTATGGGTCATTTTCACAAGGGTTTAGATTTAGGTTAACATAACTTCATATTATATATATATACTGTAAATCAATGAGCATCTCTGTTTTCCTCAGCTGGTAAAGACGTAGCTAGCTTAGCTACAACAACACGTTCCACTATGAATGTAAGTAGGCTACTCCTAGCACAGGGCTCACCCGTTGCCCCATGAAGTATGAGCATAACGAGCAATGGCCCATTGAGAACATGGTTTGGCTCATCGGCTATTGGGTCATTAATTCCCATAGGCAATCATCAATTTCCTCCTATTCTACCTGCCTGTAAATAACCAAAACGTTGTTTTAACAACCAGCTTTTGTAAACTCACAAACACATTTTCCATTACGCAGTTAAGTGGCATTTGAGCTAGTCATGCTTCGCTCCTGTTCCCCTAATATTTTAAATTATGTCATTAAAAACCTTTCTAAGGGGAAAAAAAGAAAATAAAACTTTTTGGAATAGTGTGCAAACACACTGTTGATATTTGCTTATATTTGTAAAGAGAAATTTGAAGCAGCTGAGAAATATGTAATAGTCTAATGCGTTACTATTGTATGTAATAGTTACGTGAGTTATATGAGTTAAAGACATTAAGGACAGTACACTGACTCATTACAGCAAACCTTTAATGAAAAAAACCTGAATAAATGTATACACAGCACAACAATTTTAATTGAACTGGTGACATCATGGTAACATAATCTCACCACTATTCTACTTTAAATGCTTGCTATAATATGACAAATAAAGACAATTCACGGACTGGGCCTATCTTTGTGTGCGATACTGAATATATAAGCTTTATGTATTGCCTTCACAATACATGACATAACATCAGCAGCAAAGGGTTTGATTCAATATAATTTTTTCTAGCTGCAAGTTATTTCATACCATATGCACTATTGATCAAGATAATGATATCATTATCGTCAGTCTTGAAGCTTTTCATTGTAGCTTTAAGGTTCATCCTGAAATACCTGTCAAGAACAAAGACATCTGTAAATTCTAATTTAGGGGAGATTTAGATAAGTAAGCCACTTCATCTAGGACTTTCATGTTAATCTCAGTTATTATATAACTGACTTACATGTAATGATTAATATTTACATTCCCTTGTTCTCATGAACATAACCTTGCAATATGTAAAAATTGTGGCTATCTGGGTAAAAAAATATGAATGCCAGATTTCCCCAAAAAGAGTGCATGAAGTGAAGCAGTGGCATATAGATACTGTGTTCATATGGTTTTCAGATCAGAAGTCATTCAATAGTAAACAGGTGTGAATGTCAGTTTGATCTCTCTGTTACTTCATTTAGCGCAAACTGACAGGGCAGTGCAAGAAATTCTGGTTTTATAAAGTGACTAACTCTCTTCCCATCACACAATCTCATACACAAGAGCTTGGAAAATACTGCAATACTGTATTTCTTTCGATATTCAAGTATGGGTTACAGTATATCAATAGTATACAGTATTTGATGATCTATGAAAAATTGTTTTTATTATTGAATTTACAATGAAATACTTACCTGTACATTTATCAAAGTTGAAGAAAGAAAGCTGGATTATAATTTAACATATTTTCCCTGTCTTTGTCCTGTTTGAGCAACAATTAATTGTTAATCATGGAATCTAACGGAATGGAATCTAATCAGAGATTCCATTTAATGGGTGTCCTGTTTGAGTAACATTTAATTGTCTGACACCCATTGAATGGAATCTCTGATTAGGTACAGACAAAGTACTCTTTGGAAAGAAAACATTCCAGACAGGGTCCCAGCCTTGCCTAACTTAAAACATTTCCATAACACGTCACTGACATTTTGGAAGTAGGCCTTTAGGCTTTGCACCAGGAAAGTTCACGCAATGGATCAAGATGTTTCCTAGAATCTTGGTACGAGTGTGGATCTCTTTATGGCCTTATCATGAACATATGACAGAAATTTCAAATGTTTGGGCCACTTGACTGGCAATACTTGGATCACACACGTTTGTCTAAACTGCCAAGATCTCTCAAGACTGCTAATGCAGCACCAAAAAAACAAGACTGCTGAGGATATGGACCTCCATGGCTTCCGATATCACATTTTCCTTAACACAATTTACATTTCCTTTCAATTACGCCTGCCTGCGTTTGTTATGTTTTTATTATTTGACCGTAAGGATGTGGCATTACAAGGAGTTGGCATGTCAGGATTCATGAAACCATAATTCAAAATTTCCAGTCTGTATTGTTGCCGTCAATCCCTCTTTACCATATCTCTGCAGTACCGTATCTCCTGAAAAGTCCAGATGATTTCCATGCATGGATTTCTGTTTTTTAGAGAACGGAAAACCAGTGTGCTTTTCATGCAAGAACTAGGGCAGCCTATGAAAGTTTTAATATTTAAATGTCATATGTATTATTTTTTACATGGATCTCACACCCATGTCCTCTTACAGTACTTACCCGTCTGATGTGAATTAGTGTGAACAGTTTATTGTAATTGCTCAATGGTGAGGAAGCTACAAATAACAAATATTTTCCTAAAGGAGAATTCTGGCGTATATCAGCCAGGAACATTTTTCCCATCTTTTCCGACCATGGCGATGGTTTCTGACCAAAATACTCTAATTAAGTTTAGAGTTCTGAGGATCTCTACTATCAAGACTCCAATGGAAACCAACGGGGCCACACAAAAAGGATTGGAACAAAAGATTGGCTAAAATTGTCCTATAACACTGAGCTTATTATACTGTACGTTTATATAATTGTTGTTCCTTCAATTAATGTGCATCTCAGTTGTTTGTCATTGGTATTCAAGCCAAAGATGCTGTATGCATAGTGTATGACATTGGCCCTGTTGCAGTGCTCACCCAAACTCCTCCACCCAGACATTGGAAGGAATGAGAAAATGACACCTGGGTAAACATTCCACGGGGGGACCCTGCTCATGCTCAGGCTGGTGTCCATGGCATTCTTTGCACGTCTGATGAAGCTGTACAAGCAGATTAGCATTCTACTGACATGAAGAGGTAACAGGACACTGGAGTATGCCTGTGTTTCTGTAACCAGAGTTGGTAAACATTTATTCCACCGGCACTGCTTCTGCCAAGGGTGGAGCAATATATAGTACCTTGAGGACGCACAGGGATAAGGTGGCGAGGAATGCCAACACTGGCATGTCACAATGCTTTTGTATCAAGAGTTAATGTCTTGCTTTCAGAAGGTCGTTTGGAGAGTTAATAACTATGGTACAAATTAAGATTACGATTTAGCCACCGGGGGTTATGCTTTTGTTATTCTCTGGCTAGAGCACCTTTTTACAGAAGCGCTCCAAGAACATTTTTGACATTTGACACATATTTTATGCTAGTTTTAGTGTGATATGTCAGCTATAGGCTTATCTACACCACCAAGCTATTCTGGTAGTACCAACAATAGCCTACAGTATGTCCAAAGGTATGTTTTCCACTGTAACTGTTAAACATGCGTTTGTTTGATGATTAAAACCAGTGTAACACTGATACATTTGTACATTTTAAATCAGTTCTCCCATAATAAAGTGATCTGGTGTCCAGGGGCGCCTGCCTCCTGCGCACCCTAGCTGCTCACCTGGAACCAATGATACCCTCATTGGGTCATCTGCTACACCTGTGGGAAGGGTAAAGTGCGGGGGGTTGAGGAGGTCCACGTTTCGGACATTGTTCAGTTGTTCCTGTTGTTTATACCAGAATGCTACAAGTTTGAATTAAATACAGAACAGGGACTCGTGTTCCTCGCCTCGTATACGAGAGTTGTTTGTTCTTGTTTGTTCCGTGTCTTTGTGTCTTGTTCCGTCCGCACCTGCACCTGCACCTGCACTCAACCCAAAACACACCTCACAGAATGTCCAACCACCTAACGAGTGCAGTGAACCAGCGTCGCACCGAATTCGCTCCAGCTCACCCCGCTGCATCCCCATCACCGGGTACTGTGATGGGGAAGGGGGTACTGTAATGTCCGGGGTCGCTGCTCCGCCCCCTTTACCGTTGGATATCGCTGGTGACCAGTGCACACCCAAGCTGGACCCAATGAGGGTATCATTGTCTTCTACACCTGTGGGAAGGGTATAAGTGCGGGGGGTTGGGGAGGTCTGGGTGTCAGACCGTTGTTCAGTTGTTCCTGCGGTTTATACCACAATGCTACCAGTGTGTTACTGTACCCAAGTTTGAATTAAATACAGATCAGTAACTCGTGTTCTTCGCCTCATTACAAGTGTTCTGGTTTGTTCCGTGTCTTTGTGTCTTCGTGTCTCGTTCCATCCGCGTCTGCACTCAACCCAAACACACCTCACATCTGGGCATAGAATAACCTCTCCTTGTGGACATTTTCAAGACCCTGTAGGGTAAAGTGCTGAAACACTTTGCATAGGCTTTCTCAAGGCTGAGGCTCCATTCTTTATACGTTTAAACTTATGTGCACATGCATCAAATTTTCCTTTTAACATTCGGTCCAGGGTGGAATACCATTTAATAGCATTGGCGAGATGCACTATGAAATTCCTGTGTGGTGAAGTTTGAGCTAGCACTGAGTGGTGTCAGACAGCTTTTGAGTTTGATGCGCAGGGGCCACGATCCTGGGCCCCACGTGTGACAGTTTTCTCATCAATCATTCCCCTATATTCTTAAATAAACTTTTGACTCATAATCTCACCAGCCTGCCGTTGCTATCTCTTTTGTTGAAACATGTTTGCCTTTTTACTTTAAGGCACTTTGTCATTTTACATTGCGAAGTTACAGCACCGAGAGTGGTGGAAGGCGGCCTGGGCTTCTTTCTGCAGCTGGGCCATTGTTCCTCTAAATCTGGAGATTTAAGTGGGAGGGCCTCGCCTTTAGTTTTGGTTCCGCATTACCTCACTGGAATGGGAGAATCTGATCAGCTGAAGACCCACGATTTGCCTTTGTCTCATCTTACCCCCACAGTGAAACTACACATCACTTCCTCAACAACAACCACAACAGGTGCATAAGTACAGAGCTGAATGGGAAAAGCAGAGGAGAGGATGTGTATTTCAAATGTCACTGGATTCCCCTGAAGACCACATTAGGATGAGTTTGTAACCTTAGATCCACCCATGTCATCCACTGCCATTGGTCTGTTGGAGTTAGAAGAACAATCAAACGCCAATGGAACTCCCCCACACCTCCCCCCTCCCCCAAATGGCTGGTGACCTCACACCGCAGAGATGCCTGACGTTGATGTGGGAGCTCCCCTTCTTAGACTGAGATATCCACCACAGATTTCTGAACGGGGCTTGCCAGGTTTCGATAGCGTAGGTTCCATCCCCACCCTGGTCTCCAAGGAGATGGAGATGACTAATAAAAATAGCTAGACTGCTTTGTTTATGGGTTGGTTTTCGTTTGGCCTGTGTTTTTCACTCCCTTTCAATCTACAGAATCCATCCATCTATCTGTATGTGTAGATATATGTAACTGTAAGATTAGCAAGAGAGCCATTTGAGCTGGGATGAGAGGGAACTAAAATCTTTTTTTGACAAATATGTGGTCGTTAGAAAGAGTTGTAAGAGCAGTCCACAGTAGTGTTCCAACTAGATTTTAACATTTAGCTAGAATTACGCTTCTTTCTGATCTTGTTGTATTCCGAGTCCAAACTTGTGCGTGTATAATATGTGTATGTATTTGTGCATGCGTTTGCGACAGGCAAGTTCCATAAAGGGACGGTATGTAGAGGTTCAGCACAAGGCTTCAGGCAGCAGATAAATGAAAGCCAGATGGGTGTGCTCAGTGACTACCCGTCTCTTGTTCTATGCTGAAAGTGGAGTTGAACGGGCTGTAAGCTCTGGGGTGGACCAATAAACGTCAGGTTGCAAAGGCAAATAATAGGTGGCAGGTGGAGTTCATGGAGGTGGGATGACGCTTTTGTTCTGCTCAAATGTGAAGAGACAGATTCATGGGCGTAGCATCCCATATCTACCCCTTTGTTCCTCTGTTCTCAGCCTGTGCAAAATAGTGAACACGTGCTTTACATCAATACCAGCTCAAGTCAAAGATAAGGTCTTAAAGGGTGGTGCCATACATTGATGCACTAAAGCTAAATTGTTATACTCTGTACTCTGAGTCATTGTTTGGGTAAAGAGGTGCTGACTTTGTTCAACCATTAGGCCTGAATATCAATTTCAGTTAAAATGCTTGAAAAACGACGACTGTACAAAAACAATTACCTGTAACACTAGCAGCCAAAGCTCGATCAGCAATGACTGACTATACCGTGTCACATTTCAAACAAAAACACTCAATATATTTTTTGAGTTTTATTTACCTAATCACTGGGTTTGCGACTTTAGTTTATCTAATGGCATACTACTACATTTTAACAATCAACTTTTATCACAACCTCAACCCGTCATGCTTAGCATAAGCGCGGGACAAAAATAAATAAAAAATCTTCATTTGCCTTTAATAGTAATAGTAATTACTGGCATAGCTAGATTTCCTCTAGATCTATAGTAAATAGACCGTGTGTCAATTCCTCTCATCTCTCATCGTCGTCCGCTTATCCGGAATCGGGTCGCGGGGGTAGCAGCTCCAGCAGAGGACCCCAAACT
>JAOEHI010052466.1:0-16688 GCA_025447815.1 Percopsis transmontana | reverse complement strand
CTCATCTCCTTCTTATCCTCCGCCTGTCTCCTGCAGGACTTAACTGGGAGGCTAACCCTCCCAATACACACACACACATACACACAAACACACTCACAGAATGATTTCGACATGAATGGACCACGTCTTCGATCGATGCATGAGCAAGGGACAAGGTCAATGAAGGTCAACACACTGAAAACAGGTGTGTCACTGTGGAAATGAGGTAGGAACGGAAGTAGGCCATGTAGAAAACACAAGACTTGATTCCTTGAGTGACTTGCGTCTTGCTGGCACGTTTAAATGACAGCTTTTACTGTAAGAGAAGTGAAAGAGAGGGCGGTGAACCATGGCACCAGCGCCCAACCTGTTTTTGCCGGTTTGGATTTTTGTTCGCTCTTTTTTTCGTCTCCACTTGACGGTTTGCAAAATCAATGCTCTCACTGGTTGTGGGTCTTTGAAGGGAAAGGGGGGGATTACGAGCCTACAGGGCTCAGAGAAGGTACAGCTGAGTGACTGAGCTCTCACCTTGGTCCCTGTTTCCGTGAGAAACCCTTTGTGTTTTGTGTGACCGTCACCCCATCTTGAGCACTCAGCTGCTCAGGCCTACAGCTATCTCTGACCAGAACGACAAGAATAGTCCGGCTAATCCAACCCGGCCATGTCAATCTCACCAGCGCCGCAGAACCGCACAGAAGACTTAATTCACGAGGGCACTGAATAGCTCGCATCCGCACATTTCTGTGTGTGTGTGTGTGCACGCGCGCGCGCGTGTGTGTATTTGCAGTTCCATGTATGCGTGTATAACTGTGTGTGCTGTGTGTGTGTTGCATGTTTGCACAAGTGTATTCTCTCATCCCAGTAGGTCCTGTTAGTATCAGCTGGGAACAGCAACACTTCATGAATATTGAAAAGACTGCCGCTCGGTTGTATATGCTGCTGGGTTAATTATACACAAGGTCTAATAATTTAATGGGTCTTCATGTTGACATATCCCATGGGCAGCCATGCTGTTTGGATTTGAAGCAATAGGAATGAAAATCTGGGCTGAATTGAGAGAAGGCTTGACAAATGGAGGGAGACAGTAGTCTGAGAGAACCTCCACAGCAACAAGAGGATGGTTGCCATCTTTTAAACTCCCTTAATGCCATAATTTATGGAAAAATATCTTTGTTTAGGTGCCAATTGAAGCTGAGGAAAATATATAGGAATTTAAACTTCATACCAACAACTAAACATTGAGTTAGTGCAGTACAGTGCACTGCACAGTATAGCATAGTATATTATAGTACAGTACAGTATAAGATAGCATTTATAAAATGAAATTAGGGGGACCAGAAGACCAGAAGTCACATCTTTCTTTTTCTTGGCAAACACCCACCCCCCGCCCTCTTCTCCAAGAAGACATGCGTTTTCACCCTTGACAGGAGAAAATTCGGTTCCCAACGCCAAAATTGTCACTGGCAACCTACATGCACACAAACACATGCGCACACACACACTTGCACACACACTCTTTTTTTTTGTTTGTTCCTTGTAGCTTGTCTACCTCATTGACCACATATCCTTAATTAGCTCCATTGAAGTTTTCGTTGCGTGTCGCGAGATTATAGCTGCTTTTGTCATCCTTTGAAAGGCCCCATGCCACAGACCCTTATCCTGCAGTCTAGCCACAAAACCAATAACTCCCACTGTGTTTGCCAAGTCCGTTTTTACACAAGAGGGCTTGTCAAAAGGAGGGGAGACAAGAGAGCGTCAGCAACAACAACAAGATTCTGTATCAGCAAATTTCCTCCAACGATAACTTGTATGAATGAATATTCTCAACGTAAAAAGACATGCAAACCGATTCTGTAGAAATCAAATGCTTAAAGCCTAACTGAACTTTGGATATACCCCTGGACTCTGTGGCTTCCTTAGTTTAATACAAAGTCTTCATGCTGCATTCCTTGAAAAGTAGTCCATTGTCGGAGACCGAAAATACATTTTTATTTGGCAGAAGCTTCTATCTAAGCAAGTTACAGGGATTAGGCCTCTTGCTCGAGGATTTTCATGCAGGTAGGCCAGGAATGTGAGGCTCAAACCAAAGGACTTTAGCTTGAGTAATATTAGAAGCCAAAAGTGTGCCATTAAGACTTGTTAATTAAGGGGAGACATTTATTTCTTTGTTTCACTAAATCTGTGCAAGGAGTGTTTAAAAGATTCAGGAAGCAGCCAGGCCAAAAAAATCTATTTAAGAATAATAGCACAATGAATCATTTCATTTCACATATTAAATACCCCTATACTCTTCTCCCTGTACACAAATGGCTGCACATCAAGTCACAAATCTGCCAAGCTTCTTAAGTTTACAGATGACACCTCATCGGCAAGATGCTGAGGTCCTTAAAGTTAAAAACCTCACTCAACAGTTTCTTCCTTACAGCAGTTGGACTGGTAAATACTGACTTTGCACCCCCCCCCCCCCCCCCCCAAAACACACACACACCCAGATACTGTTAAACTGTTAAACTGTCACACTGTGTACAAAGCACCCTCCAGACTGTAGACAGAACCTTTACATTATACTATTGTAATCTATTTATTCTTATTTTTATTTTACCTCACTTGCTGCACATTGTCTACTTTAATTTCATTTTTACTTAATTGCCATTATTGGCTACTTATATTTTATATTATTTTTCTTTTAACGAACATGTTGTGCCATGAACGATCGTATTAAAAATCATTAACTTTTAAAACTACTACTTTTTAGTAGTAATAATAATAATTTACAGCATAAAAAATAGTTTAAAAAGTTCTAAAAATGTTAAATCGTCTCGGGACCCTTTGGTGGGCCCAGACCCCCACTTTAAAACCACTCTAGATGGTATATAAATTGACAAATGCTGGACTATCGGACTATTGTTACTGTAGACTGGTGGCTAACTGAATACAAAAAGAAAAATGTAATGTTTAATTTCTATATTATTCCTTCTAACTTGAGCGAGGTCACAAAGTGCACCATCCAGCACAAAATATATTATCTACCATTTCCAATAGCCTCTATCCCCATAATATATATGCACACAAATACTCATACAATCACAATTTTGCACTTCCAAAGTCTGTCTTTATCTTCCTCCACTCCTCCAGCTCAGCCAGTCTCATTTTCACACAATGAATTGTGAACTCATACTCATTTCATTCCAGCTTCAGCCTGGCTGTTTTGACTGCCATGCATTAATGGAATCCAATTGATGGCGTTGGCTGTTGTATCTCATTACACTGAGCTCCCTGTGATGTTTCATGTGCTTGAGGTCTATGCGTGATCCACTTGAACATAATTAATTGCAGGATTGAGTTACGGGATTGATTGATATGCAGCGACGTATAAACAAAAACAGAATAATGACAAGTTTGTGTGAAAAGTGAAGAACTAGTTTTACGGCATATAAACTCTAGACAGCTGTCTACTATGACTTCTCTTTCATCCATATTTTATAAATAGTGAATATAGCCGAAATAATAATTTTTAAAGATTTTAAGGGTGCAATGTGAAGGAATCTATAAATTGATACATTTTACTATGGCACCTGGAAACATTAAATGTTCGTGCCCATATGACTGATAAATCGCTAAATAGCACCGTGTAATATCACATAACGTGTTTATACATAATTTATTACAGTTTTTTCTGTTTATATCTGTTTATGTATCACAACTGTCACACTACCGCTGAAAGTGTAGCGTATACTATAATGACGTATGCTTGTATCCTACAATAATAATCCCAGATTACAAGAATATGTGTATGTGTGTGTGTGTGTGTGTGTGTGTGTGTGTGTGTGTGTGTGTGTATAAATCTGTGTTTAAAGAGTGTGTCTCTGCATGTGTGAGTATTTTCAAGTGCATTTCGGCTTCTATTCTAGTGTATGCATGCGTGTGTGTGTGTGTGTGTGTGTGTGTGTGTGTGTGTGTGTGTGTGTGCATATGTCTCTTTACGCTGGTATTCTAGTGCACACTTACACGTGTGTGTTTGTTCACACCTCTAATCTTGCGCTGCAATTTGTCCAAAACATCTTCCTCCATGTGCTCCTGTAATCTTGTGTGTAATCTTGTATCTTTTGTCATTTCAAGGGGTGACATCTGTGCCTTCATAAATTACAGTTGGTCCACAATTTAGGCTCCACAGCCTCAATATACTGTTAAAATTAGACTACATCACACACAGAAAGTAACTTTCAAATTTTACAATAAAGTAAAGTTATATTGTGCACTTTTGACAGTGTAATCATTGGAAAACGGGTCTAAAGGTCTTTTAAAATTCCTCTTACCATTGTTTTTACTGTTCTCCACTTGAAAGAATCCAAAGGCCTTTGAGACTACATCAAGCAGAGAGCGCGTGTACATGTGTGTGCACAGCCATTTCACATAACATTTGTACAATAAAAATGATCGTTAGTATATTGCAGAGTCATTACAGGCAAGGCTTTCCTGCTGCTGCGTACACTGCGGTCACCCGACAACAGTAAATGCAAAAAGCATTTGCATAACTGCTAATTTATATTTACGTTAAAAACACCACCAGTTCCCACATCTGAAGACCTTGACTGCTGAATTTCTATTTAATCGCGGATTTGATATTTTAAAGCCATTCAGCGTAATCTGTTCCAGTGAAGCAAACAATATTTACAATTTGGAAGTATTGATAAGAGCTTGCTGTATCTGTGATAAACACAGAACACTGCTTGCAGTATATACACTGTGAACAAATAAGACAAAATAGGCTGTATAATATGCATGTCTATGCATTTTTCTATATATTTCACAAAGAAATGTGTATGTATTGACCATAGATGAATTAGATGAATTCTAAATAATCTAATAATAACAAAAGAACATCTATATTTGTGTACAATCATTTTGATATTTTGGAACATCACTTTATACCAATTTCCCTCCATTTTATTCTCCTGTGGATGGATGCAGGGAGACATATGGCCACTGGTTTCTTCTCGAGCCTTCTGCCAACAGAATGCGCTGCCCAACGCTCACTGGGCAGAATGGCATGTTAACTACAGTACTGTATTACAGTATGTATGTATGTATGTATGTATGTATGTATGTATGTATGTATCTACAGCTGTCAGTCAGGAAGATAGAAGCACTCGGGAAACAGAACGAGAAGAGAAAAAGGGATGTTGCGTTTAAGATGCATCGACACACCCTCGTCGCTTTCTTTTTTTCTCTGGCCTCCCGTTTAGTTTCCCTGGTGATAGCAGACAACATGGCAGTTTTAAAGGTGTGTGTGTGTGTGGTGGTGGGGGGGTCGTGTTGCTGAGAGGTCCCACAATATGAAAGCTATACAGAAAAAGTGGAAGAAGGAGGGGGCTTGTTAAGTGTAATTTAAATGGACAAAAATAAAGGCCACACTATTGGACCTCTGAGTGCATTGTTCCACATCTAGCCCCCGGTGTAATATGACATTTAAAATACAGTATACAAAACAACTATGTGGCATTTAATGCACATATGGAGTAGCTCTGTACACTGCCGACCACACTGTCTTTTACAGTATTCATTACAACCCAGACCAAATGGGATGCTGTTGAATTGTTGACGAAAATAATACTACCCAGCAGAAATAGAAACTCCTTAAATTGCTAATGGGATAAAATGTCAACAGAAAAAATCCCTGCTGCAGTTGGTAAATATAGGAAAAACAAGACATTCAGAATGCATTTTGCTGGGTCCAATCTCATTCTATCCTATAATTTGGAGGATGGCTGCCTTAATTTATCACGTCATTGCAGGAAATACCACACTTGCAGCAAAGTTTTAAGATTTATGACACTCTCCTGGCCATCAATTTGAGTTAATGAAGCGGTATAAAAGGTGTCTTTGTCAAACTGATTGGAAATGGACTGCTGTGAAATACACAGGTTACAAGAAGATTCAGGAAAAAACAAAAGGAGTTATTTAAATCTTTCGTTGACCTTATTTTGATAAAACTAGAAGTAGGCCAAACACTAAATTAGCTCTCTCGAAAAATAACTGTTGAAAAACAAGAACCAATAGGCTACCTAATGTCTTATATTGGTTATTCACTAGCTTATTAACAGAATGTGCGAAGTATCCAACTAACATTTTTTGCCTATATTTGGGATTGATCTTTCCAGTATGACAACATGTACAAATTAGTAAGTAGCGATTTTGCAGGGAAAACGAATACACCTTCATTTGTAGGTATAGATTTATTGCTTGCTTGACTAATGACCGTCATCTGAAGTCATGGCTTCCCTCTGAATGTTAGGCCATCAGTCAACCAGAGGTACCAGGGTTGTGCGCTGTATACTTGAATGACTCCAATATGCCTCTACAGTGTGTCTGTATAGATCTAAGGATTCTATACACTGTATGCTAAAAGCTAGATAGGGACATTATATTAGTTTTGACTCAATACAATTACATACAGTACCTACAGTACAATAAAGCACATTGCAAAACTAACATTTGTGCTTTTGTCACATTCAACCTTGTGAACAAAATCAACCTTGTGAACAGAATCACGTGGTAATAAATATATGTCTCATCTTTAAAAATAAATGTCAAAAATAAAACCTTTGGCACATTTACCAAGACTCTACTGTGAACAGGGCTGGAAGCCTGATTTATGACATGACAGTGTTTTACAGATCAGTGAACCATAAGCAGAAATGCATTGTGGGTGTTGCTGGAAGATGACTGATAGGCTGTGTTCATTTGACCCAGTACAACTGTGAAGGAGGTATTTTCTTTTCTCTCAAAGCCAATCTTCTTACTTGCTGTCATTAATTATTGAGATTACATATAACGTGCTAAAACATCCCCTCCTCTGTGCATGAACACACACACACACACACACACACACACACACACACACACACCTATGCGTTTACATTTGATGTATCAGAGCTTAAACCATACCTTTAAGCACACATATACAATATATCATACCATTGAGATAAATGCAAAGTAATCCTCCTAGAAGTCTTAGCATTTTCTCCTTGTTGTTGGTGTTTAGCATCAATTACCGTATAAGAATCCTGTCAATTGTCACATAAGGTAAAGTCTTTGTATGACTTTGACAAAATATAGGTTTATGTTTTGGTTTACGAGTTCATCTCTTTCAAATTGTACAAACGTTTGTACAATATTGTACACAGTAACAGTCGGAAGGCTACATTGCCTGCACTGCTGCAGGGATGTGGCGTGTTTGAGATAATACAGGCATGCAATTCATGTTGGCACCGTGTAGTTTTGCGGATGAGAAACTGCTCAACGGGTTAAGGTTGGGACAGGTTAGCAATGTAAGTACTATTTACATTAAGGTAGCATAAGAGTATATGATTAACAGATTTCAAGAAGTCAATTGAGACGCTAGCCAAACCCATCGTTGGCTGAACATGTCACTCTGACAACGGGTAAGTACATTCACAATGCAGCATATGCAGATAGCTATCCCACAATTATATCTGTTATTCATATACAGTACTCTGCATATCTCCTCCTAACCTTAACATCATTAATAATGTATGCCTATTTCCTAACCTTGTACCTTGTATATGTCAGCATCCACCATATTATCCCAAGTGTCTGTTAGTATTTTCCTGCACAGATTTGAGGGAAAAGGCAATACTTTCGGGGTACACAGAGCAAAAGGTCATATATAGCGCTGTTGTGCATGTGTGGGAGTCAGTGGCAGTGATTTACCTTCAAAACAATTAATGTTTCTCAAAGAGAGTCTGAGAATGTATTTCCTGTGGGAGGGCTGTTCTCACACAACACAGTGGAGGGCAGCTTTTATAATAGGGGTCCTTCGAGCGAGTCCAACCAATATCACAGTACATGTGACGCGGTACATGTCTACCTTCCACCGTTATAACCAGTAACTGTCTAATAAATGAGCCTCAGCTCGGTGAAGAAAAGTGTTTTTGGTCTTCTATTTTTCAGTCCTCCGTATTGACTGTGGTGGAGCAACACACCAGGAGTAGTGAACTTCATCTCTGTAAGCCTACACAGATGGGAGTTTCAAGCTATCTCTATCCACTGGGTTATCTGTTCATTTTGGGGACTCTGTTACAGCCACTTCAAAAGAAAAGCCCAACATCAGAAAACCCATATTCTGACAGCACACTAGCAGAGCATACACAAATCCTTTAGAGGACAGTCCTGGACGTCCAGAGTTACCCTTGTGGATGAAACCACTGGCACGAAACCCCTGTTTTGTTTTTAAACGCACACACACACACCCCTCCTAAGTGCGCCTCTCTACTCCTTACACTACAGCTCTCATAGACTAACATGTCCTTTCCCCCTCCCCCTTTCTGCGGGTACTGGAACACAATCGAGGAGTGTACCTTTAAACGATGGACCTGTCAACTGGATACATAGAGAAAGTAAGAAATACAGCAACGCAACGCAGAAATTCTAAAGCAGTCTCCATAACCATAATACTAGTGGAATAAGAGTGGATGGCAAAAGCAGAGGGGGCATACTGTAAGATGGTCCACTATGCATAATTTAGTTGCAGATGGGGAGTATCGCTCAGCTTGTCTGGTAACATTTCATCACATGCTTTATACTTGTCAAACTCACACTGGCGTGTGCATGATAGTGTAGGTCTACTGTATTTAGAAATCCCCACCCAATGTAATCATGATGTAGCCTTGTTATAGGTGTAAAGTGAGAGATCGAGGAGGTCGGATTTTCTGATAAAAATAAAAATAAAAACAGGTTTATTCTTCATTGAGACAGATACAGCAATGTTTCTCTATATGAAACCAGACATGAATTTCCAGACATGTACTGTGCGTAATAGTCTCTAATAATGTCTCTTTTGTGCTCACATACAGAACAATCTATGCTGATCCGCTCAAACAGTGACTGAGCCATACAGTATAGGGTGCGCTCCGAAAAGGAGGACTTTTCAAACTGAATCATGAACTCACAATGCATGTGACTGGACCCCATGCTGCTATTTATGGTAAATCACAAGGTATGTTATATAGGGAGCTTGGTATGGATATGTTGCCATGGGGACCAGTAGGGCATTTCCCAAGACAGATATTTTAGTGGACCTACTGTATTTAGCGTCTACACCCACGTTCACATGAGGCTATAACATCTCATCCTATAATATCTAATTTCACGAACAGCTGGTTAAAATAATACCTAGTTCAGAATTAAAGTAGTATAAAATAACAACAAACTTGAGCATATTGACGATTTTAAACCAATACCTGAAACTGTGCACACTGTAGCCCAATACTGCCCACGCTTGGCAAAAAAAACTATCCTGTAATTCGTTACATAAACACCTTTGTACCATGAGGTGAACTTCCATTTCAACCTCATCTAATGAGATTTCTGAATTATGATAGCGACTATTCTCAGTATGAGGCTACTGAGAATAACAGGGCACATCAGTTGAACAAAACTGAAGGCTGCTACAAATGCATAAATAAATAAACTGTACACTAACAACCTTGTGGATTCACTGATGAGATCCTGTGCATTACCAGCTGTTGCCATTATGGAAGAGCAAATATAGAGATGTGGAGATATGTATTGAGGCTTGTCCAAATCTTTGTTTAAGTCCATATTGTAGTTGTCTGTGCATGTACTCTTCATGCCTGTGGTGCTTACAGACCAAATTTCAAAACATGCACAGTTAATAATCTGGCATAGGGATTAACATTGTATACTAGAATTTCCCTTATAGAAAATTCCCAGCACATACTCAAATGATAAAAATATGTAATTTTTAATTGTCTTTTTTTTGTCATTGTCTGTTTTTTATTCTGTGCAACATCTTAAACAATTACAGAACATCTGGTACTCCTTTCATGCCTGTCTTGTTTTTATTTGTCTTAAAAAACGTTCAGACTTTTTGCCTCTACCACGCCGTCGAACATTGCTAAAGGGTACGCGTAAACCTCAGACAGTGCAGGACGGAAGAAAGTTTACAATAAATGTCTTGAGTAAATCTGCGTGAGTTGGCACTGCCAACTCTCTACCAATGAAAGGTATTAGCTTCTGAAAGAGTCACAAGAAGTCACTACGATGCTATACATTCATTTGCAATTGAATGGCTATAGTTAAGGCTCCATTTATTTTCATAATCTAAAGAGTGCGTACACCTGTGCGATAAATAAAGACGTGTTATGGATACAGACTGGTTTCGCGATGCAATGGGGATTGAGCAATCTTTGGCCATATGACCACAGCCTAATTATCTGTGTATTTGCAGAGTAAACCGCAGGCTGAACTACTGCTGGCAAAATTGAGGTTCATTAAATCAGTGTTAGTTGTGTAGCTTACGGACAAGAAAGGGACAGCATCATGATAGGTCTGCTGTTTTCCCCCCAATCAAGTACAGCTGTCCAGCTCAGTGCAGGCCCCATGGCAAGGGTACCGGAGACCAATGTGAGTGTTCTGACAAGACCTCCCTCTCGCTCCTCACGCTAAGTGGAAGATGGAGGGCTGCATTTCTACCACTTAAAATTACTTTTGTGAGACCAGAAAATAGTAGCTAAATGTATTGAGGGTTCAATCTGTAACACAGGTTCCCTGGAAAAGTTGCTTACTGCAAGATATTATTTGGAAATAAAATCAGTAAGTGGGATTAAAAAATGGCAACAAAGCAGCTTTCCACGTCACCACCATAGAAGAGAGGCTTAGGGGTACGTCAGTCTATGATTTGACCAAGCTTTGATCAGAAGCTCATTTCTTTCACAATATGCCCCTAGAACTCAACTGGGATAACAAATTCAAAATTATAGACCAACTTAGCTATTTAATTTTATAATTTAATGATAAATTGGTATTTTTCCATTTATTTATCATGAATGAATTGGGTCTTGCTGAGCACATTTCTATATAAGGTAATAATGTTTTGTTATAGGCTACTTTGAACATTACTCCAGGTACAATCTGGGACCATGTTGCACAAATGACAGCATTTTGTATGGATTTCTGAAAATGAATTGCAATTAAACATAACACTGACTATATCCATGTGACAGCTAAAAATCAAAGTGTTCTTTTAACTCTGTAGCCTATACACCTCCAGTCATTTCAGTCAGCTTTCTCTCCACCTACTGACAACCAGTGATGAAGTAAACCACCAACTTCCAGCTATAATAGCAACAAAAGGAAGTTGTAAGGCTGTCATTCACTTAATGGCTATGATGTGTGATATGATGGCAATTCCGTTTTATATTCAAAACAATCACGCACTCCCCTTTTATCAAGGACACCTAATTTGCATGCAGTGGGGGCTTTGTCAATTTGGGGGCCCTAATCGCAGTTCAGTCAATTCATAATTTTCCAATGATTTATTTACAGATGCTCACTCATGGTCAATCATGTGAACTGGGGCCCCCAGGCCATGTGCATTTGCGTGTTCGTAAAGAACGCCATGTGTTGCAGTCACAGAAATTCAACCATTTATAGACTAAATTGTGCATCATGCATAAACTTGATCATGTTAACATGTCACATTCGTGTTGGGCTTAAAAGCAAGGTACAGGTCTAAAATGACGCAGTCTCTCACATCAAACCAAACCCATGTCAACATTTAATGTATCCTTACAAGAATGTAACAGCTTACAAGGCTCAGACCTCCTTTATATCCAGGACATAGGTTTTTCCGTCTGTGAATTGTGGGATTACATTTGCACCAGAAGCACTGTAGAATGGGGTTTTCAGTGTTTAGAAAACGTGTTTCCCAGTTTTGAAAGGAACCAATCAATATTTTAATTGCACTAGATATTTGCACTAACACTATAGAAACAAAGTGTTTACCTTATGAGGCATACAAAAAGGAAAAATGGTGAAAGCAGCCAAATGGCCAATTAATATTCGTCAAGCTATGATTAAACAACAATTTTACTTTAGATTATTCTTTCATTTTACGTGTGGTGTTCTTAAATGTATAGCCAAAAGTCTTTGTGCCAGAACCTGAACCTTCTTAGTGAAGAAGATGTATATTGTAGTAAAATTGCCTACAGTAAACGTTTATGCATATGCAACAGCATAAACGGAAGCTGCCCAAGTCTTTGGCATGGTGGTCTATTGTCATTTTGTCACTATAGTCTATTTTAAACTTCCCATCTCGCTATGAATTCAACCATAGTCAAGTTGTGTACAGAGACTGTTAACCCTGGCCACAAAAGAGTTCTCCTTTGCGATTATGACTTAACGCCTTGATGCATGGCTGAGTGAGGTTTTAGAGTGTGTGTGTGTGTGTGTGGGGGGGGGTTAACACAGGATATGCTATCTGGCTTTTTGGAAATAGTGATACTAGCCATCAATGCAAATTGGTAGTTTATAGACAAAACATTTCTAGATTTACATAGATTCTAGAAAACATTGTCTTGCAGGTTAACCAAATTTGCATTATTTTGTACAAAGGTTAACAGGGTTTTTTTTTTTACTCTAATATTTGCATTTACATTTAGAGATAGCCCAATAATACCCCTGTGCCAGTAAAATCTATATGGAAATGAAAATAATATGTCCAATCCCTGGATTTTGGTGGTCGGTCTCTTTGTATATGGTATAATTAGCCGATATTTCGGGTAGGGCCTAAATAGGACTCCATCAATCTATCTGTGACTGCCATCACTGACTACCACCAACATGCATTTTCAATTAAGAGCTGTGGCAATTGCTAATAGTTGATTACAATATTCTAGAGGTCTTTTAGACATGCAATCGATAGAAATGTCACTTGTTGGGGCATAATACATAATATATTGTGCTCAGGTAATAAAATGTACCAGACCCATAATAAATGTCATAGTGCCAGTCCACTCATAGCAATCAAGCTTCACTTACCGGATAGTCCTTTGCGTTCCTCGCTTTCTTATTATGTTTGAAGCAAGTCCCTCCGCTTCAAATAGTCACTCCAATGATTCCTCCTATGTCCTAAAGAGGCAGTTGTAACAACAATATCGCTTCGTTTTATTCCCATATGTGTTCGTCACTACAATTAGGAATGCTCGACTTGACCAGGCACTGAATAGCCCACGATCATGTGCTGCCTCCTTTCTCCCTCGTTCCTCCGTTACGGCTCCCTCCACCCGCGATCTTACCGCTGCGGCACTGGATATGGTAATACAGAGAAATAATGTGTGCTTGACACGCTGGCGAACTTGCTCTTTACATCACTCGATCGGCCATCCTTGTTTGTTCATCCCTGTGCATGTTTAAATTCGTACGTTTGCTCGAAGTGTTTTGTGTCTATTTCGATAGAATAAATTGCCCCGCGAGAGCCTGAAACGTGTTTTTTTGCCTATCTCTCCGTTGACGGCTGAGGCTCCCAGTGAAACAGACGAGAGAGAGAGAGAGACAGAGAGAGAGAGAGAGAGAGAGAGAGAGAGAGAGAGAGAGTGAGGCTATAGAGATTTAAATGTTTGGACGCCTGCATGTCCACAGAAGACATTTGTGAAAGACTTCTTCTATATTTTGGATGGTGGAGATATAGCATAGCAAATGGGGCCTCATCTCCCCTCTCTCTCTCTCTGATTTTCTATCTATCTACTGTATCTACTGTATTTATCTGTCTGTCTGTCTGTCTGTCTAGACCTAAAATTATCCTATCTTCAGCTAATTAGTACCATTTATAACAACAAAGACTATTCTGGCTGGTGTAGCTCAGTCAGAGCAATAGGTATCTATCTCTTAACCAGGGCGTCAAGCTGGTCTATGATGCATCTATGCTCTCTGTGACTCCTTTCATTTTCAGGCTTTATCCGGCCTTCAGCAGAGTATATCTGTATCACGATCGTCTAACTCTCTAGGTGCAGGTTGCAACCCCCGGAGTGGGGTAGATCTTGGTTCACTGCCCGTCTTGCCTGGCTGAGTGGGATGAGTCCTGTAGGTTCGCCCGCTGTGTTCTGGGCCTGACAGGTGGGGTCATACTGGAGCCAGCTGCTTCCGTCGGAGTTGTGGAACAAAACAAAAAAGTCTTGTCTATGGGATATGAGTCAACAGCATTGATAAGATGTGACATATTTTTGGCCTCACGCTCCCCAGTCTAATTTACAGTTGGACTGCGCCATCCGCACAGATCTGCCAGGTCAGGGTGGCGCCAGACTCACAAATATAAACTTTTCAAGACTTCTGGTCCTCCTATTGAAGGCATGGGTTCAGTTCCCAGTCCTCCGGACACACGCGTTCCCTACAGGGATTAATAGAATACCTGTCTGTCTCTATTCAAAACAGAGACTTGTAAGGTGCGATGGCAAAAATCCAGCCTTGATAGTGTTCATAGGGATAAAAATATGTTTAAATAACAATGCCAGATGACTTTTATGATGCTGTAAGTTGCTCTATGAGATCAACACTTAGTCTGCCAAACGTTCATGGCCATATTGCTCTCGGCAATTATGTAACATTTGAATGGCTGAATGGCAGGCTGAATGTCGCTCGAGTGTCACTGTTTACAGTATGTTATTGCTACAGCTTTATTCACTTAGAACACAAGGCGGGCTTGCTTTCCCATAATTGTCGCCCAAATGATGCAATCAAAATGCCTTCAGATATAAATGCATAAGATCTGATGGCTCGACACAAGACGTCGGCCTCGACAAATGAGCCCTAAAATTGCACTGAAATAGAAACCTGCAGTAAACCCAGAAGTGGCCACTATGTTAAACGGCCCGCTATAAATCGAAGGCAAAAACATCTGCTTTAATTGTAACATTAACTTACACACGCACGCTTTGAGATTTACTCTTCTCTCATAGCTTGTTGCAGTCAGTTAACAAACACTACAGCGCTTATATCTGTGTCGTCTTGTGAAATCTCATATACCTTGCTTTTTCTTTCCTTTCTTGATGCTCCTGTTCCGGTGCCTTTCTCCCCTTAGTGGTGGAGCAGTGGGAGTGGGTGTGTAATTATGGAGTCAGACGGTGTTTACAGACGCAAAGGCACCCTAATTTATTCCAGCAGTTAGCAGTAATTCCCCACTTTAATTTATAGCTCGTCCACCCATTGGGAAAAGAGAGCGAGAGAAGGCGATAGGGAGAATGAGCGAGATAAAGCGAGAGAGGGAGAGAGGGAGAAGGAGAGTGTGAAGATGATAATATACAGTAGTATTAAGACTTCTATAAGGTCTCTCTGCAAGCATGCAGAGAGACTCACTGCAGGCTATATCTTTGCATCAGTATCTGTTTCGTTTTATTATATTTCATTGTTGGCTTCTGACCTACTGCATAATGTTGAGGATCTGAAGTCACGGTTGTTGGCTATTCACATATGAAAATCAACTATTACTAGTCATCGCTATCATGTAGGGAAAGCCTAAGTATTTCCAACAATGATGTCTAAGAGGCTGCATTAGTCATATGACATGTACCGTATCACCACCACAGTGTGGCGTTTACTTTGAGTTGGTTCACCTGGTCACTGTGAAAATGTATACAGGACTCAAACCACTGTGTTTGGATCATGCAGCGTTATAATCAACAAGCTGGAAAACAAGCAAAAAATTTAATCTCTTCTCTTCCTTAAAATGACTTAAATCTAAACCATCGTCAAAAGTAATCATTTCGTAAATTACTGAAAAAGGTAACTTTAATTCGACCCAAAAGCATTTCCTCAAGGTCCTTTCCTAACATTACAAATGGAATCAAATCTGTAAAAGGTTCTGAAGAAAGCTGGCATTGATTCCACTCAACTTCGTCATTCTGATCGCCGGCTTCAAGCGCTTGAATTGACTGTTTTTAACCCATGTGAGGCAAATATCCCATCCCCACAGTGCCTGCACCCACAGACTAATATCAGGATAGCCTAGCATAGGCTGTCTCCTGAACAGTGACAGCTGGCAAGGCAACACGCATTAACCCGTCCCCAGCAAGCCACTGCAGAATTGGTTCAGCTGTTGACAGCAGGCTGAGGCAGGCGCAAGCTGGCTTCACAAAAGGGAAGTGAAAGCACAGACCAAAATCTTTGCTCTCAGCAGCATTGCTGTGTCAAGGGTGGAACACGCCTTATATTGACACCAAAGTTTATGTGCATGCCGATGTTCTATTGAGCCTGCCTTGAAGGTGTTCATACATCTAGCACAAGTGTTAAACCAAGATGTCATCTTCCCAGCAATGTCTAGTGTGAGGCTGGATATGAACTAGTTATATACACTGTGGGAATGGTTTCTACGAGCTATTCCAAGATCCTCATTACAGTACATCACTGAAAGAAACCTTCAGTAATATCTCAATCAACATTTAGACAATGGTTAAACCTAATTAAGTTACATTTTGCAAAAGAGTACAGTTACTATTACTAACATGCACCAATGGAGCATAAGGCTTTTGTTTAATGAAGCTGTAATTACATCACTTGTCAGGAGTTCAAAAGTTTACTTGTCAGTCACGTCAAACTGAGAGGAAATAATATTACCATATTAAAACTAATTTTCACACTTCACATGAATCTTAAGTCTTGAAAGCCAAGCAAAGTTCTGTCAGAAATACAAAAGTATCCCACAGTGTCCTTATTCTATAAAAAGCTTTAATGTCCCCCAGTAAGTTTCTATGATGAGCTGCATGACGGCATTCATTGGAACTCCCTGTCTTGTTCTTTCGCATGTTCTGATTTCAAATCTCTCTCTCCCTCTCTCTCTCTCTCTCTCTCTCTCTCTCTCTCTCTCTCTCTCTCTCTCTCTCTCTCTCTCTCTC
>JAOEHI010052465.1:0-16692 GCA_025447815.1 Percopsis transmontana | reverse complement strand
AGAGAGAGAGAGAGAGAGAGAGAGAGAGAGAGAGAGAGAGAGAGAGAGAGAGAGAGAGAGAGAGAGAGAGAGACAATTAGCAAACTAGATTATTGACAGTACCATTGATCAATTGTACAAAGAGCTGTCTGGACATATTGGACATTGAAGACCTAAAACACAGTGATTGTAAACGTTCAAGAGCAGAGAACATTTTGTTCATTTACACCCAAATGACACACTTTCTTTGTTGTTTAGCGTTAAAAAGCAGTGAGGCCCAGGTTAGAAAGCTTCCTATGACAAACCAGGAAAAAGCAGGAAAAAGCAGGAAAAAGTCTTTGGCTAAAACAGAGAATAGGAAGAAGGGGGCAATGACAAGAAACAGCCTGATTCGGCTTATGTGGAATTGGAACGTACCTGGGTATTGCAGGTTATATAAATAATATTAATAATGTCCAACAAGGTCCAACAAAAAGAAACCTTGATGTTTGTTGCTTGAGACGTGTAATACAAACAAATCCTAGAGCATGGTTTTCTAAGAGAGCTGAAGTCCCGCCCATCACTTTAGGGATAACCTCAGTTTTTCTACGTAATTTATCTTTCTCAAAAAAGTCGCTGAGGTTTTTGAACAACATGCTTTCTTACTCCTAGAACAGAAGTAGATCTTGTTTCACTCCACGCTGTCAGTACCCATATTTCTGGTTCAATTGCCTCAGTTTTTCCTCCTGAGAAAAAGTTTCTCATTGGATTTACTGTCAGACAGGACAGCAGGATGTGATTGAGCAGATGGGTACTGGTGGAATGTTTGGTGTCATAGCTTATGATATTCATTCCTTATGTTTGAAGTTGAAAGAGAGCGCCTTTAATAATTATGGATACACAAAGTCTTCAAAGAGACTGGAGACACAGGAAAGAGGAGAATAGAGTGAATGAAGAACTTCAAAGGCCTTTTACACTCCCACAATCGCATAGACAGAGTAAACCAACTCTCACACACACACACACACACACACACACACACACACACACAAAATATGCGCTATTTATATAAAAAAGGGAGTAAGCAATGCGTTCTATATAGTGACAATTCACACAGTCAAAATGTAAACATTTTCAAAAAGTGGCAAACTAGGATGTGTGACAGTGACAGGGTAAGATTGGGAGGACCGGCTCTCGTTAGATGAGGGGTGTGGCGCACTACATCGCATTGTCTGTGCTCCGGTGGTGGCATGGCAAACGGTGGCGGCTCCTGCCCCATATCCGGTCCGATGAGCAGCCCATCGCCACGGCACCGAGCCAGTCCCACGCAGCACCAAGAGGGCCCCGCTTCCCAGCACCATGAAGGCTATGCCGGCCAGCGCCCCAGAAGTCCGAGAAGTGTCGAAGAGGCTCCGCCAGCCAGCGCAACAAAGGTTCCACCGTCGCCACCGGCCGCCTGCCCGATCTCCAGAGGGATGCCACTTGTCTCCTGAGGGATGTGTCGGTGGGAGGTTATATATGTTGGGGCCTTCGTTTCGGGATTTGTCGGTTACTGTTTGCAATGTGTGTTCATACGTCTGTAGCCGGTATGCTGGCAGAGTATCCATGATTCTCTGTAGGATTTATTAAACGCTGAGCGTTGGCTCGTGTCTTGCCATCTTTCCGTGTTTTGTGTCTTCGCTCCGTCTGTGCCTGCACTCACCACATAAACCACGCTACAGCTGTTTTACATATTAACATATTACCCAGAACATGCTGCTACTGTATGTCACCTCCTAACCCTAAATTAAGTACCATAGATAATGTAATATCTTGAGGTGAAGCAATTGTTACACACATAGTTAGTTAGTCTTTATTTTCCCCTTGAGGATACTTGTCCTCTGTCCTCTTAAGCCATCTCTAGGATTAAGGCATGGGGATCATGGGGCAGCGACAGTAAACCAGTACACCATTGGACAGTGTTCCAATGCCAATGAAGACCTCCAAGAATTCACTTTGTCCATGGACACAACCATAAAACTTCTGGCCTGCCTGCCTGCCTGCCTGCCTGCCTGCCTGCCTGCCTACGTCTCTCTCTCTCTCTCTCTCTCTAAGACACACGCCTCTAGCTAAACCAGGCTTTCATCCTCCCAAAGCCATGAATTATTAATGGGTAGACCAGAGATAGACACAGAAACGCACACTGAGTTTCCCTGTGTTACATTTGTGTGTGACTGTGCGAGAAATAAAGAAATATGAGACAACGATTAGCTATAGTATATTCTCAATGGGCCAATCATATGGTGATGCAATAACACTGTTTACAAAACACCCTGTAGCCTGCTATGTTGGCAATAAAGTATTACATTTAAACGAACATGAAATATAACTTCTCATTCACCATTTGAATGTAGACGACACTAGTCAAAGTCTGCTCTGAGTTCCACTATAAAAAGGTAATACACATGTCACAATGGGCAAGAAAATCCACCCTTTCGAGAACAATTATTGAATCTATCCCCTGGTGTTTATTATATATGTGTTTATTACAGCTCACCATTACACTGGATGTACAGTACCACTGACACTACAGAGCAGATGCCACTGGTGAACGACATCCCTATCAATAAAGATGCGTTTTCTGTTCCAGTTCAATTCAAGCTCATAATTATATCAAAAACATGGGGAAACCTGATTTGTATCTTAAATTACCCCTGTGGTTGAAATTGAAGTATCACAAAAATATTGTTGTTTTGGTTTGAAAATCACAATCACGGATGTCCCTCCAACACCCCAGTCCTGAGTGACATTCCTCTCCACTCCTCCCCCTACATAGGCTCACATCTCTGCCCCTCCAACTACTCCAGCCACATGCACTTATGTGCAACATTTGTTAATTGTTTTTTGTAAAAATGACAAAGCCATAAAGTAAATAAATCCTCAACAAACATGCTATTTATGGTCATAGATGTCTTTTGACATCTCCTATGTTACTCCTAGCAACATAGGAGTAAATAGAACAAAACTTTGACTAAAGTTCAATATCATTTTACTACTACTCTTTTTTAAATCACTTTAAAAATAAAGATGAAACATAACTCTAACAAAACAGGGATCAATTTGATTAAATGGGCTGGTTTGTTGTTCCTAGGCCCACAGGGGAACGTGTAATGCCATGATGATGAACGCAGGGCTCTATTGATCCAGCAGGGATGAGAGCGAGCTGTCAAAAGCTATCAGGCAAGGCTAGGCAAGTTCTATTTTCAGCCCTGTGTAGCTAAAGTGTGCGCAGCACAGCAGGGCCAAAGACAAAAAGCAGCAAAACCTCCCAAGAAAGATTCTACAGATGAGCCACAGAGCCGCGGCGAAAGCGCTGATGTCTTGAGGAGTCAAAAATTATCTGTGCATAAAGGAACATAACAGTTCAATTGTGGCTGTCACATCGGTTAGACGTGCTGCTTTGTAAAGGATACTGACATAATATAACTAGGCCTACTGTAGAATACAAAGTGTGTGTTAGCTGTGTGTGAGGTCTGTTGTACAAAGAAGTTAATACAAGATAAACTGGATGATGCTGCATGGTTGCACTTGGTCTGTGGTCTGTTGTAATATCACCAAGAGAGTCATTACATCTGATACTTTCAGAGAAACACACACACACACACACACACACACACACACACACACACACACACACACACACACACACACACACACACACACTAATTCCCAAGAGTGGGGGAATAATCGCACTCATAAAGATGTATTGCATACCACTGCAGACTAATGCTCAAATCTCTTCTTTAGGCTACACTAAACCCACAACAGCAGTACATGGAGCACACAGCACAATCACAGCCAACTTGTAAACTCTTTGCTAATGCTTTACAGTACTGGGCAATTTTAATCAGGAAAATTGCAGCTATCAGTGGGCAGTAATCTTTCAAGGCTGTGAATTCAGGCAGCACAGGCAGGCTAAAGAAAATAAGAAAAATCTCTGGCTTTGCATGGACTTAGGAAAGATTATGATACAGTAAAAATGTAATGCCTCACACGGTATCCATCACATCCTAGAGTGACCCCTCCGTGCACTATTACAAAGTTTAAACATGCTTAAAAGTATAAATTAGTAACACGAAACATGCAAATATTCCTCAACAAAGAAGAGGCCTGTCATAGGTAAAGTTTGTTAAGTTATCAATATGACATTTACATATATTAAGATAGTACCGGTAGGCGTGGGGAAACTGTTGGAGTATAAAGTATTTATATTAATCAAATATAGCCTACAGTACTGTAAGCCATTATGCAATGTACAGTAGTTTTATCTGGTGGCCTGTGTGCACTGTGTAGGCAGACGGAGTAAGAAAAATCATCAAAAGAGATAAACAAAAGACTAAAAACTACAGTATATTTTACAGGAAATTAGTTGATACATCTATCATGTTGGGATTTGGCCTTTGTGGTCTAACTGTTAACCACCACAAAGTGCTTAGTTTTTGACCCGCCTAGTATTGTAACAAAAGTTTGTTTTTACATAAACATTTTCATTATTATTATTTATTATGGTTATGATGTATGGCTATGTAGGCCTAATACTATCAACAACTAACAACAACAGTCCAAAAAGAAGAAAAGCAACTCACATTAGCAGAGAAGTTCAGATAAATCATATGAAGAAAAAAAAACAGGTAACTTACGTGTTGACAGGACAAGATAACAGAAAGTATCTGTGTTCAAACAAATATTCCAAAATTGCTATTTTATATTTTAATCATTAAAGTGGAATGTAAACACACCTTAACAAATCTCACCTTTAGATTTTGAGGACAGAGCAGCTTGTCGTTTACCTTGCAAAACGAGATGACAGCTCTGCTCTGCTCTGCAGTTCACTCTTCTCTCGCGTTCTGGGTTGGACCGTGGAAAGAAACGCGCCGCCTTTTTTCCGTTTGATAATCAAAAGCAAGCTACAGACATTGCCTATTTTATGGATCACAAAAGTTACGTTTTCTCAATCACCTTCAGATATTACCATTTATACAGTAGAAACACCTTTAAGGGCAGGTGCGCTAACTTACTCGGCCAAAAACGGATAAAATATTTCAGAAGTTCATTTGTTTTAAGGTTGGCTAAAACGCGCCATATGACTTCACATCCATTCATCACAACAGTAAAGATGTCGTGCTGCGCACAGTTGGATGCAAAATTAAGAATGGAAGTTGGGGAATTGTTGAACAGAAACACAGGATTTTGATCCCGCCCGGCGATGCTACTGCTTAAAACAATTCAAGGACACCGTTATTTTTTTCCCATTATGCACCGGGAAAAGCTGGCGGGTAGTGTAGTCCATTATACAGCCACCGCCGTTGTTATGCACGGAAGTGAGCTGTTTCAAAAACTACACCGTTTGCAATCAATTGAACAGTGCTTGCATCAGCGCCGAGCACTGATCAGAGAAGTTTGAAGCTACCGGTTTTGTCTTTTTAAATACGGTATTGCCATAATCAAAGTCTGTCATCCCTCATAAACCCAACTCATACGTAGCCAAATACGAACGGCCAGATGAAACTCTACGTAAGTGAAGGCAACCCGCATTGTCTCAAGGTGTTAGCTGCGTTAGAACTGACTGGAATACAATGTGACGTTCAATGTGTCAACCACGAAGGTAAGAAAGCATGGTTAGCTTACCTTAACAATCTGGTTTATTAACTCATCATCTTGTTGACATCAAAGGGGGTGCTACCCAACCACACTCCGGCGGGGAGTCCAACACCTAACGTTAGACTATCCTGTCCCCCAATTTAACTAACGTTAGTTAACTTTTGTACAATCAGGCTCCTTGTTTGAGACAAGGGAAATGGAAAGGTCATGTTACCTTGTGTGTTTTCCCACCAGAGAAAGTGGTACCCTACCTCAGCCGTCCAGCCCTGCCAGCCCTAGTCCTGCCCAGTGGAGTGCACCTCTTCAGTGCCAATGCTATTTGCCAGTTAGTAGACCTCTGTATCTTCTGTCTGCCAATTGATTATTGCCAGTTGAATTTATTATTATGATCTATGCTGATCAATACCCCCACATATATATTTTACTCAGAAGTGGGTACTTTACAAAGAAGGTGAAATATGTTTATATCTTAGCGTATCTCAGTCAGCTGCCTTAAACAGGAGTTTGAATTTGTAAGACTTTTTGCTGGCTCTTTGAATTTATATGCCTTGTATCACCCAATGCTGCTGCCCAATTACTGAAAGGCATCTGTTTTGGGGGGCGCATACTCTAGGAAAAACCCTTCAACCAAAGTCAAGCTGAATTGTGTATCTGGTTACATTTTTAAAAGATTGACTTTGCATTACCTTTATACACTCAATATAGGTTATCTGACTTGCTTTTTTCCTTCTTTATCACTCTAGATATATGTTTGAAGTGAGTGGACAGGAGTCCAGTGACATCATCAATCAGTGGCTCGAATGGGAAGCCACTGAACTGCAGGTAAGATCTACAGTTGAATATGGGATCTCTTACAGATGGGTTTATAAGGTTCTTTGAGATGCTTATCTTTAATTCCTACCTGAATTTCATAATTTTTTTTTCTCCATTTATTCACATCATTTTTGAGTCATTGCGTCATCTCCAACAATTACCGTACATCTTGTGTGTCTTGTATCGCAGCCTGCACTGCTGCAGGTGCTCCATGTGGCCACTCAGCAGGGAAAAGGAGCAGAGGCCTCTAAGGCCCTCCAGGGGCCCCTCAACTTCTTGGACCAATGTTTGAGCAAGAGGGCCACGCCCTATATAACAGCGGTAAACCATCACACACACACACACACACACACACACACACACACACTTGTACAGTTGCCATATATGTTATAACATATATCTATCTTCCTTATAATGCTTCCTTCCTTCCTTGCATCCACAAGCCTCAGTAGTATGTACCGTCAAGTCAAAGGTTCATAATGCCTTTTCAGAATAATGAAATTTACTGAGCTTTCTCTCTGTACCAATTGAGAGAAAGCTCAAGCTCTTGCAACACTTGTTTATTCAGACTGATGATGATGAGGCTGCATTGGTGATCCATGCTTAAGACGATGAGCTACACTATAGTTTCTCCTCTCTGTGGTATACATGCAGCTCAACGCAGCTTGTTTCCTGCAATATAGTAGCAGAAAAAACGTGCACTTTTTGAGCCGCTTGATGAAGAAAATAAATATATTTTTTAATTGAATATATACACACACACACACACACTGTTTATATAGTGCTATAAATAAAGTGCACATACAGTATGTATATAAATGTAATTTCTCTTTCTCTTGTGTTTCAGGAGGCCATCTCAGTTGTTGATGTTGTTGTGTGGGCAGCATTGTACCCTGTTTTATCCAATGTACCATGGGGTGAGGACTAAAATGTTTCTGAATGATAGATAGATAGTACAATATATTCTACATTTAAGTCATTGTCTTTTATTAGTGTTTGTTGTCTCTCCTCCCCTTAACCTTTTTTCCAATTTTTTTTTCTTTCCCCTGCAGGTGAGCAGAAGTCTGTGTGCGCTTGGTTCGACCGTGTGGCTAGTGCGCAGGCCTGCCGGTCAGCAGCTCAGAAGGTGCTTCAGGGCAAAGGCCTGGAGGGCATGAAGAGCTACATGCAAAGGCAACCTGCTCCGCGCAGAGACACACTGCCATGCAACAGCCCCTCCACTGAGGTAGACTCAACAGAAATGCTATTAGACTTACAGCAATCCTTTTTTTATATTTTTTTATTTTCAAGAAAAACATTCCCAGGTGATATTAATGTGAAAGTTAGGGCTGTTTTAAAGTGATATATATTTGTTCATAAGATGGGCTGTCGCACTTTTTGATCACTTCTTTGTACATTTGTGTGTGTTGGAAAGCCCTATTTTCTTTATGTGCATAAATCAAGCATACTAGGGAGGAGAGTTGAATAGAGTATGTGAGCTTTATCCTGGCTCTGTGAAAGCTAAATTGTAATCCCTGTAAGGCAATAGAACATGCTGTGTATAATGGTTACATCATCATTTCTCTTATCGTACATTCTGATTGTGGATTTCAACTGGTGTAGATTAAACCTAATGATAGCAAGCTGCCATGGTTGGTTGTAGGACAGTTGCACATGCATATTCATATGGATAGCAGGTTAAGGGAATGGTCCTTGTTAGTAGTGCATGGCATCTAAAATTGGGGGTGACACTTAATTTGTTTTGAATTAGATCCCTTGCATGCTAATGTGTCCCAGTGATACAATGTCTGTCTTTAAGTCATATGGTGATTACCGCTTTCCTGGCCACCTTCGTGCATGACAATTCTACTTAAAAAGGAATAAAGGATTGTGTGTTCATAGATCAGCTACAACCACACAGTGGAACGGCAACCTTCACATTTTCATTAGACAACGGGAATAGTAGAACAGCATGTTAATATTCATAGAGTTTATTTGAGTGGCGGTATGATTTTGAGGTGCGTTCTCTGTGTTCATGTATCTCTCTCCAGGGCGAGGAAGGGGAATGTGTGGTGTCAGAAGAGGAGATGGTGTCCGCCACCCTTACCTGGAGTAAAGGACTGGACAGTTGTCCTGCGCCCACAGAGAGACCGCATCCCATGTAATCATGTTTGTATTCTTCATTTAACTTACAATGAATGCGCAGATTGGCGTCAAGTGTTTTGCTCAAGAACACTTTAGCTAGACGCATGGCTTCATGGATTAGGGATGAACCGATTGCGTTATTCTTGGCCGATTACAGATTTTATTTATTTATTTTTCACATTTTTGACCTTACAGTTACCACACAGTCGCCACAAATCATTATTGTCGATTTTACAGACGTAGAACTGTAATATTTCATGAAATATAAATTTCATTATTGTCGCCTCGTTCCACATTTTGAAAGTAGAGTATATATTATAAATCATAATTTGTATTGCAGTACTTTTGACCAAAGGGTGAATACTTTACATGAACCCCCTTTGTACAATTTCAAGCAAATCACAGGCAGTGGGGACATCACCACTGAGACCAATGCAGGTCTCGCATACCAAATGTGATGAGTCTAAAGTATAGCGTAGGGTTAACACCCAGGTCTGTGTTCCCATCAGCCTACCTCAAGAAGGGAAGCGCAACATTCTGGTAACCAGTGCCTTGCCGTACGTCAACAATGTACCCCATCTAGGCAACATCATCGGTTGTGTTCTCAGTGCGGATGTCTTTGCCAGGTGGGAGTTCAATGTTATTTATTTTATTTAAATCATTTTTGTTTGGCATGTACATAAGGATGCTAATTTTAAATTATTTTTAAAATAATTGACAAATAAATGATCATACACCTATATTAAAAAGGATATGTGGACTACGTCCCACATTTGCGTAGTTATGTAATTATTTTTTGATGATCGTGAACACACAAAGAAGCTCTGAACTTAATTTATCTGAATCTCCCCTGAAGAATAATGTTCCTCGCAATGAAATTACACTTGGGTCATTAGCAGATGCTTTTAACCAAATCAACATTAAATGAGCACAATTCTAAGAATTAAGGAGCATTAGGAAAACCATAGACTACAGCTTGCTTTCCTCAATATATGTCTACACGCTGATGTACAAGATAAAACATCACATTCACACCACATTTATTGAACCACATTTTTTCAAGCCTCCTTTGGCTTCAATTGCTTCAAAAAACAAAAAAAAACACTACGAAGCAGGTTAAAACATTTACTTGTTTCTGCAAGATCTGTCAGATTGACCGTGCGTCAACATTTCATCGTGAACGTCAGTGTGTTTTTGTTTCCTTACTTTAGTCTGCCCTACTGTGTCCGCAGGTATGGCCGTCTGCGTGGCTGGAATCTGCTGTATGTGTGCGGTACAGACGAGTATGGCACAGCGACGGAGAATAAGGCCAGGGAGGAAGGCCTGACGCCACAGCAAATCTGCGACAAATACCACGCCATCCACTCCAGCATCTACAAGTGGTTCCAAATTGACTTTGACTTCTTTGGCAGGACCACCACCAAGAAACAGACAGAGTAAGAGATGGAACAATGGTTGACCAGTTCTATAAATATGCTATATTCATTTCTGTATAGATCAACAACAACAATAATAATTTGGCTTTATATTTATTATAAATATGTTTCTAGAGAGAAAAATGTTAAATATTTTGTGTGTGTGTGGAGAGGGGGGGTTATCTTGTGGAAAAAACATGGAAAGGAAATCCAAGGCACTCTACGTCAATAAAGCTAAGATTTTAATCCACAGGATTGTTCATGAAACAGGATAAAAGGATAAAGGCTATGACGTGTTTGGGCCTCTCCGTTTGATAAGAGTACAACATGAAAAGCATCAAACAGTTCCAATGCTTTTTTTTTTTTATGAAAAAAGCCCATGGATTAAAGATTGTCCACTTCATGAGAAGTTCCTTGGTTGCTGATTCCTACATTTTAAAACATACCAAACTGAAAGTAAGGAGCATTCAATGCTGTTAATTATTTCCGCCTGTAGAGAAAACCCACATGTGAACCACATGTTTCGACACAAATGATCACGTGAAATTTGTGTGGTTTTCCTGTAAGCATGTTTACGTTTCACTGTCTTTCTCCAGATGCAGCATTTTATATAACAATATTTTCTCCCTTCTTAAGCACATTGCATACTACATGCAGAGCTAAAGAGGAGCGGATCCGCTTTGAATCTGCTCCCATATTAATCATGATCAGACACTTTTCTTCCAAAAGTCTGATCAGTGAGAAAGAAGTAGAGGAAGTATTAAAAAATACTAATAGTGTTGTTTGTAAGTTATACCTTTTAACTTTTGAGATTTCTTTTTTTTGCTTTAATTAATTTTATTCTCTCTCAAATTCTTAATTTAGTTTTTATATTTAGCAAGTTTTGTTTGATTATATTGGCACAAATCTAATTCCATATTGCCCCACTGTTTGATCCAACCTAAACGTTGCCAAACATTGTATTTATATAACTTTGTTGCTCGACTGAATTGTTGTCATAATATTGTGATTCTACATAACTGTCCTAAAACATACATAATAATTATGTTAATACTGCATGATCAATGCAGTGCAACGAATATCGTGAGCAAATTACATAGAGAGTGTGGGAGGGCGGGACGGATAAAATTCGCCGGCAATCTGCGGGTAATGTGCAAAGCAAGGTGGAGAAAACGCTAGCAAAAACACTGTGTGTGCAGTGTCTAAAGGGCTTTACCTTTCTCCACTATCAGTAGGGATCCAGATTGGACCCCAGGCCCATTATGACATACGCCCACATCATTGACTCATGCACACAGTATTCTGGGTATTGCTGGGTATTCTGGGTATCGCATACATAAAATTCTGAAATACACTATATACACACTCTTATAACTGACTGTTTGTTGTTGGTGTATCCTACATGTCATATTGGGGAAGCCTTATTCAGAATATAAAAACATAATCTGCTGTTTGCATTAGAAATTTGTAATATTGTCATATTCTCAATAATTGTGGCATATGAGCATGCATGTAACCTTAGCCAATGAAACCAAAGCCATCTTCTACGTATGTGGTTTACCTTCAGGATTGCCCAGAATATATTCAGCCGCCTCCTCGAGCGGGGTTTCCTATTGGAGGACACAGTAGAGCAGCTTCGCTGTGAGAGCTGCCAGCGCTTCCTTGCTGACCGCTTCGTCGAGGGCGTCTGTCCATTTTGCAACTACCCAGAGGCCCGCGGGGACCAGTGTGACAAATGTGGGCGGCTCATCAACGCTGTGGAGCTGAAGGTAAGGCTAGACAGCCCTGTTGTACATACAGTATGTAGTGGATGGTGGTTACAGGTGATGCCTGTAACCACCATTGTGTAGCTTGTAGCTTTTACAGGTTGTTTCGCATATGAGAGCAGCTTTAATGACTTTGGCTCCCCACAGGAACCACAGTGTAAAGTCTGCCAGAAGACTCCTGTCATTAGGTCTTCCAAACATCTCTTCCTGGATTTACCCACGGTAGGATTGTGCTTTTCTACACCACACATTTTTGAATTGTGAACCAATAGTCGGAGTAAGCCTGTTTTTGAAAATGCCGGTAGCCCAGGGGCACTTAGCTTAGGGCTATACAACTTCTTGAATGCATTTAACCCTAGGATTTGTGCTTTGTGGAAAAACGAATAACTATATTGAGGCCCTGTTTTTGTCAGACAACATTCTATCAAGAGTACAACTGCTTGTTGCCTGGACATTGTATCAAATGCAATTGTAGTTTTTGTTCTTATAAGCGTGGTGTAACGTTAGTAGTGGTTTAGTGCAGATGTGGTGCTCAGGATTCTTATCACTAGGACACCTCAGTTTGAGCTGCAGTCCTCTCTTCCAGTTGGAGAGCCAGTTGGAGGAGTGGCTAGAGAAGTCGACCAGCACAGGAGACTGGACAGCCAACGCTAAACAGATCACCCGCTCCTGGCTGAGAGATGGACTCAAACCCCGCTGTATCACTAGGGATCTGAAATGGGGAACGCCAGTACCTCACCCTGACTTTGCAGAGAAGGTCTGGTTAATAATAAAGTGCTAATCTCTTTCTTGCATGTATATGTTAAAGAAGAATTCCAGGCAGTTTTGTTCTGACCTCATGATGGTTTGTGATGTAAATCTAATAAAACAATTCAGTTTTCCATAATAGAGACAAATGGGAGAAAAAACTAAAACTCTTAAGTCACTTAAAGTATCCCAGCGAGTACAGTGTAATGTACAACAATAACAAACAAGGCAGTGTACATATTTCAAACCAAAACAACAGCCTTTGTATAAAACTGGTTTAAACCACAAGAGCAATTTAGAAATGTAGCAGTGCACCTTCTGTATTTACTTTACTACACACATTTATTCTAAACTGACAAGCATACTATTGTTTGCCATATCAGAATTATAAATAAAGAAATGGAGAAAGAAATGTGATTCTCTGTGGGCATAGTGATCGTTGTTACTCATGGTTTTCTTCTTGCCTCTGAAGGTGTTTTATGTGTGGTTTGATGCTCCTATTGGCTACCTGTCGATCACTGCCAACTACACCGACCAATGGGAGAAATGGTGGAAGAATCCTCAGCAGGTAAATCATTTTGTTTTTGCTCACATCCTGGCAGCATTTATTCTACAGAGTGACTTTGATTGATGGCATTTACATGCTTGGAGAACTTGCTTTAGGAAAGCTGGCAAAATAATCCGCAAAATAAATATATTTAAATGTGTCCATTGCATAGTTAAGAGTGGGTTTTCCATGTAGAAAATGTGCTATAACCAAAGAAGAACGATCAACAATAGCTGAACCTCAACCAACAATAGCTGGAACGACTGTTGGTATTTGTGGATAGGCAGGATAGGCTAGTGGTTAGAGCTGTCAGCTCCCAACCAAGCCCTAGGTTTGAGTAAGTTCCCAAAAGCTGCATTATGTAATATATTTACATGGCCATTTTACTATATATATATATATATATATATATATATATATATATATATATGGAGAGAGAGAGATTTTGTTATTAAGATTTTAAATAAAGACTTAAAACCATATAGATAAAACACTTTTACAGCTATGTTGTCTCTTACACCCACACACTGGATTCAGCTGCTAGGATTGTCTGTGTGCATGCAAGTGTATGTGTGGATTGTGTGTTGGCCTACATTCACAGAACAAATGGAGAGTGAGAGATTGGGGGATGGGGACAGCAGATAAGTCCTTTTAGATCTGTGTGATCTCATGATGATCTAATATGATGTCATCTTAATGCTGCAGTGTTGTGTCCCTGCCACCAGGTGGAGCTCTACAATTTCATGGCCAAAGACAATGTTCCATTCCACAGTGTAGTGTTCCCCTGCTCCCTGCTGGGGGCTCAGGACAACTACACCCTAGTCAATCACCTTGTTGCCACTGGTAACCATGATTCCTTTTGATTGATGGGTAGATAGGTAGGTGCTTAGATTGATTATGCAGATTTGAAGGGTATGATTTAAAAAATAATAATAAACTAGATTGGGAGAAAAAAATATATTTGCATTTATGGCCATAAATCATGTAATCTCTCACATTTATTGATCTGGGACAATAAATAGTTCTGGTCCACTACATTTTCACTGTATGCTTTTATCTTGCTCCCAGAATATCTAAACTACGAGGATACCAAGTTCTCCAAAAGCCGTGGAATTGGTGTGTTTGGAGACATGGCAAAAGACACAGACATCCCCTCTGACGTGTGGCGTTTCTACCTGCTGTACCTGCGTCCCGAAGGCCAAGATTCAGCCTTCTCCTGGGCCGACATGGCTCTAAAAAACAACTCAGAACTGCTCAACAACCTGGGAAACTTCATCAACAGGTCAGTTGGGGCGAGAATAATTTCCTCTTTTTTTTTTTTATTCGTGGGGACAGGATTTATTTTTTCTTTCAATAAACATTGATCATGAACAGAAACCTAAACTGCCACAATGTCCAATTACCTGCTAACCTGCTGTAACTATAGGGTTATTTAAGTTGATATGATAGACACTAGGCTAATAGAAATACAAGAGGATGTAATGTATTGCAACCTCCTTCTCTGAGAAATACAATGTGATATAGCCCGTTTAGTGTAGCTCAAATCTCTATTTCATATTGGGATTATAAGAAAGGGACTAGTATTCCTCTATTACAGCTCACTTTCTTTAGTCAAGGGGACAAATGCATTCAGGCATGATACACTGATACTAAAATGTAAACATATAAAAAAAAATCTCTCAGAAGTAACCCCCCCACCCCCCCCCCCAAATCCTTATCCTCCAGAGCGGGAATGTTTGTCACCAAGTTCTTTGAGGGCTGTGTGCCTGTGATGGATCTGCGACAGGAAGACAAGAGGCTCCTAGCCCAGGTCAGCTGGGAGCTCCGCCACTACATCCATCTGATGGACAAAGTCAAGTAAGCCAATCACACACCCACACCTGTGACCACTTTAGATTGAAAATTAAATTCTTCATGTTGATTCATTAATTGAATTTGGTTTTTTTCCAAGACTTTTTGTTTTGTTTTTTGTTTAATCAATACCAGTGCTGAGTGAATTGAAACTGTGATCAAATTCAGTTGTTTTTTTCAATTCAGTCAAATTCAGTTTCAGGGCTAGAATTAAATCAGAACTGTTGTGTACCTAAACTTGCCATGCAGTTGGTATTTTGGGTTGTAGCTACAGTCCTTATTTATGCTTGTGGTCTGCTTCATGTAATATGTGTTTTCACTGAAATATTCTGCCAGAATCCGTGATGCACTAAAGCACATCCTGAACATCTCTCGCCATGGCAATCAGTACATCCAGGTCAACGAACCCTGGAAGAAGATAAAGGGAGGAGAGGCAGACAGGTGAAGGGACTTCATCTAACTTTACTCTGTTTCAATCTGTTTGGCAGCGGTGTGCAGAAAAATGGGTCATAATTATTATGGAAATTATTATGGAACTAAACGCGCTGAACCTGACCACTAACGACACCAGAACAAACTCTTAGAATGAACACAAGCTTAGTAAATAGTGGTCTGGTTGTTCCACTCTCAGCCAGAAGGGTTCCAGTTGGCGTACCTGTACACGTCCTTGTGCAAGATGCCTAACCCCTATCTGCTCCTTGTAATACTAATTGTATTAATTTGTCAGTCGCTTTGGATAAAAGTGTGTGCTAAAGGACTAATAATAATAATTGTGGTGCTAAATGCACAGAAACACACAAATGTAGCACATGTAAACTCGGTGTGATTTAATAATTAAGAAGTTACGTGCATGTGTTGTCTAAAAAGTGAAAGTCTAAATCGAATATAGTCCTCTAAAATTAAAACATTTGATTATAAAATGTGATTGACTGATTCCTGTTCCGTGCTATATCCCCTCAGGCAGCGCGCAGGCACAGTTACCGGCGTGTCGGTGAATATCGCTTGCTTACTGTCAGTGATGTTGTTGCCGTACATGCCAGCGGTGAGCCAAACCATCAGAGACCAACTCAATGCTCCTTTCTCTTGTGTCACCACCATGTTGCAAGGCAATGGCAGCTTTGTATGTGCCCTGACTGCTGGCCACCGCATTGGAACTGTAAGTACAAGAAACCCACCCCATGTATGCAAGCACACGCTAACCCGTAAAAGTAGAATGCATTTACATTTGGTGACACAAGAAGATGCAATAAATGACATTATTATGTCAATGAGATTGCACACCAGAACACACGCAGGAATACGCACGCTTGTGCAAACGCGCACAATAACCCAGCAGTTGGATTTAGAGCTAGCCCTGTGCGGCAGGTTTCTCTCAGGCCCATTTGTCACTTTAGGCCCAACCACAACGACTTGTGTCCTCTGGACCTTTGCTAAATTATGGGTGGTGCGAGAAGTCTAAGTGTCTTTTACTTAAGCTTTAGTTGTACTTTAACAAGCGATTTTTCTGGAAACTTGCATCATACCAACGGTGCTCAGGTGCTCACAAGTTTTCAAACTGTGCCTAGTTTTTGTTACCTGCGTAATGATCCCTTTTGTAGCAATCGTGATTGAAGCTCAGCAAATTGTTCTGATACACTTGCGTAATCCTTTCATATGAAGAGCAACATTGAGCGCTTGGGTGAAAGTTTTCCTACAATGTCTTCTATGGATTCACAATTGCATGCTTTTATAATGTTTCTCTCTCTCTCTCTCTCTCTATATCTATCTATCTATCTATCTATCTATCTATCTATCTATCTATCTATCTATCTATCTATCTATCTATCTATCT
>JAOEHI010052464.1:0-16699 GCA_025447815.1 Percopsis transmontana | reverse complement strand
AGCCATGCCATTTTGGAGCTGTTGGCTGACCTAAGTGCTGATTTGGAGCCAGTTACAAGAAGGAGTCACGCAATACCGGCAATGCCCAAACTTCTTGCAACTCTGCTTTCCCTCCCGACTCTCCATGGCGAAAACCATTAAAACACGCAAAACCCTCTCTTAAATACTCCCTCCTCCATTGTGTTTGCACCTGTTGTCATTTACGCAATAATTCATCACCCGTAACAGGTACTACAATTGCACGTGCAATATTTTAGACTGCACACGCAATGTAGTATTCTTTATTCGGGATGTTAGTAAATCGGGCCCTATGACTTTAAACGTTGTAATACTTCTCTTGATTTTTTAATTTGTTTTTTACTTCTGGCTACCCACTGTGATTATTACATTAGATACTGTGTAGTGGGGAATTTAAAAAATGAAAAGATACTCGCAGGGGAAGGACACGGCAGTGTTTTTCAGTGTGCAGCTGTGCTAAGCACTGGATAGGCATACTCTGTGGAGTTGAAACATATTTACTTGCAGGGTATTTTCTCCCTTCTATTATGTATTACTCAGAGCCTTTATTGGCGCATAACCTGTTATTGAAACTGCAGAAATAGGAAGCAACTGTTTGTGTGTGCATATTTATTGATTCCAAGGCCGACTGCAGTGGCGTGGCAACATTCACACTCCCAAGTGCATTCTCTCACACGCACACAAAAGCTTAGTTTGCCAAGCACTACTCTCACCCTTAACAATGCCCCCTCCCCGCAATCAAATGGTATTCCAGCTTCCACTGGGTTACCACAGCAACTGACGTTGACCGCGCACTTCCTGTTTTCAGATCTGCGGTATGGTGTTCACCTGCTGCTTGTACAAGAAGATCAGCATGGAGCCTTATTGAGCGCACCCCGCCACTGACGGCAACACCACCAAGGGGCGAAGGCAGCATTGACCTGCCGCACATATAATCAACTTTTGACCTTTGACCTTTGAACTTTGAACAACACTGAGTCTAAACTGCAAATACAAAAACCGACCATGCCTGAAGTTAGATCTTGTGATGCGGCTGGGCGTTTATACCAAACTCCCAATCAGGAACAACTTGTCTCTATAGCGTGCATGACAGTGCTTTAAAAAGAGCAAATGAAAGGTAACTTCTCCATTACCGCATACTTGTCTGCTCAGCTGTTGAGGAAAGATAATTAATCATGGTATATTAATTCTGCAGAGATTTATGCAACAAGAGGTATTTTCTGCCACTTCTTGTGTAGGCTGGGAATGCACACTGGGCACCTTGCTGTTTCTGTAGCGAAGGAAGATCATTTATGGTTGTATTGTATTAGTTGTAAACACTGTGCCTCAAACCTAGACTGGAATTTATATTATTGAAAAGGGAACTGATTGCAGTGTTACTGCAAGACAAAGTCATCACTTTATCTTGCAATTCATATTTTTGTGAGAACCAGTTATCCAACTAGCTTATCTTAACATTTCTATTTTTGGTATTTAGTCTGCTTTCCTAATTTGAGTGACCACCCTTAATGTTTGTATTGCATATAGTACTAAAATTACCTAATGTAGGTACAAATGTCTAACATTCTTGAATAAGTAAAGACAATTTAACCAATCATAAAGTCTCAGCCTCTGAGATGGTTGGCTTTAGCACTCCATCTTGTGGTTAGGTCTGGTAAACGCACCTTTTGTGAGCTCTGTTGATACTTTGATCATGCAGTTTGGCCTAAACTTGATCTAAAAATATAAATTCTAAAATGTATATCCTTTATTTCATAAGGTTGCTATTTTAGTACTATTTTTTTATGCTAGTTAAATTCTGCACTAAGCTAATGTTGTATGAACCAAAACTAGTAGACGATATTTTAAAATATATCTGCATTTACTATGATTGGTAGTCTCCTCAGATTATGGAATATTCATAATTCTTTGTAATCCTATTTAAATGTTGTTTACTCATTTTGCTATCATCTGCAAGTTTAGTCCACTGAAATCATTTGTTTCCCAATTGCCTTATAATTAATGATGTCATCATCATTGTATGATAGTGGCATGTACTGTAACTAATGACTGTAATGTAATAAACAAATATATATATATATGTGTATATACAAATAAATATTCAGAAATGAATCCATGAGTATGTATAATGGCTGTACTGCATCATCCATGCAGAGTAGTATGACAACCTTGCCACTAGAGGAAGGCAGAGTTTTGCTTTTTGCAATGTGTCTAAGCATTTGCTTTGCACAATATGAATAATACACCCTACATATTAAAATATTATGCACACACAGACTATGCAAGGGTATCTATAGGTTCTGTAGTGCATTTTGTTTTCAAAGCTGTTACCACAAGACCATCCTCCATCCTGCCTCCCTTCAGCTCCAGGTTGCAGAGGATAGACACTACGTATGTCATGTCTGTACAGAGCCATCTATCACTGTCAGACAGTTAGCGAGCGGGGAAACGGAACTGTGGTTTTTAAGAGCTCGGACGGGTTCCAGCATTTTAGCTGGACACAGCTTTTGCTGTGCCTGTCAGTGCCTTTGTTGCCGTCAGCTAGAAGAGAATGGCTCCTATTTCCTGCAGATGCTGCACAATATAGGATGCTTCACACACACACACACACACACACACACACACACACGTGTGTGTATGCCCCAGAGAGACTATATACATCAGCATGCGGGCCATACCAGGTGTTGGGAGGGGCCCACAAGGGAGAATGGTCTGAGAATCCATTCCCCCGCACAACACACCTTTCCTATAACATCAAATCATTTCTATGGGACAGATCAAGAAATCGCCTCAGAACACGTGGGACGCTAAGGTGCACTGCTCAAAAGGCGTGAAGGGGTGTTTTTTTCACCCAAAATGTACACGGTAGTAAATGTTTTGTCAAACAAGCACACACTTCTCACACGTCTCAGCTGTGCACGCATCCATACTGTACTATAGCTTACCAATAACTTTACCTAGAATTACAGAGAAATGGAAGAAGTTATTAAACATAACTTAACATCATTATAATATGCGTGTTTGTGTGGAGTCACTGAAAATGTGGATGTTGGATGGTAAGGTTGTAAGCCCTCACTGTTTAGCCAAGTTTTCAATACCTATACTGGATACGAACAGCTCCACTGATGCAGTTATTTTTGGCTGGCTTATGTTTTTCCACTGTTAAAAACATTAGAGATATTTTTTGTGGCTTTTTGAGCTGTGTTGTCCTGTCTAATTAGTATTTCATCTTGTGTAATATGTGTCCTGTCCACTAGGTGGCCACCGCAGCTTTTCCTATATAGTTTTGTGGCATATTCTGTGTAATTCTGTGTGAGTCTTTATGTACACTGAATATAGTCAATTATTGTAACAGCTATAATGTTTGGATACTTGTGAGAAAGAACCCCTACATTACACAAGACGAGGCACGAAAGGCCACAAGAAAAGAAACAAGACCAGGCACACAGAATAGTTGTAAATGCAGGTGTGAATCTGATCACAGAGTCCTTACACCCGAGCAGGACTAGGCCTGTGTCAGAGCTCGTATAATTTTCCGTTGGTCTTCTACTCCTGGCCTGAATACAGGAACACATAAATGTGCTTGACAGATCTTTGGGAGATCAAAGGCCAAGCAATGGGGATGCCGGCATGTCAGACAACCGCACAACTGGACGTCAAAGCTCATGAGCTAGAAGGCCATCATGTCAGAACAGAAATTGAATGTTAATATCACCGCCAGCGTTCTGCCATGTGTCAGCAGCAACTAGAGTTAGAGAAACATTGCGGACGCCAGATGTTCGATGTGAATCCTCTTGGTGAGGATTGCCATGTAGTCCCCCGAAACACCAGTCCAGACTTTAAGACAGCCACTGAGATTCAAATTGGTTTTGGCATGATCTGGCCTCTGATCTGGACATGTGATTTTATATCTGTGTTCTTCTTACATTTTAGAGTATTATAGACCATGACTTGAAGGTTATGTATACGCTGTTGTACACGGGTTGGAATCAAGTTGGGAAAACGTTCAACAGCACGTCTACTCTTGAGATGCTAGGACAGGAAGCTGTAACCCAAGATGTAATCCGAGTCAGAAGCTAGTGCAGTTGGCTTTTGTTATAAGCCTGGATCCGGCCCCTGTGAATTGCTACTTATTCGAATTGTGCAGCGATTCTTGGATGAATTGCTATACTTCCAAGAAAGAATTTCAAAATGAGTGCAGCTTTGCAGTTTTGTTCTCTTAAATTGCGCTTTTGTGATACTACGTTTATTCGGTATCATATGATGCAATATTTTGTTGGGCTGGTTGTGGCTGTCTTTTTCTTTAATTCAGGGATCAGCTCCGTCTTTCTCCACTCTTGTTACGCATTACTATTTTGTATTCAAACACTCCTGTTATAGCGCTGCATATAGGAGTATTGCTCAGCGTTTGGTGCGGGAGGCGCATCACTTTCAAGCCAAAACTACGTTTTTGTGACAAGATTAATTCCACGCACAAATTGAGTCTCTTTTATGCAGGACAGTGTCAAAACAAGGCTGAATGCAGGTTTGAATGCAGACCAAACCCCGGCAGGATTATCCCTGTACGTTCTGATATTTGAAATTCCCCAATTAAGGTGTCAGATATAATATGGACTTGGGCTACTGAATATTTACCCTGAGGCCTTCCCCTAACCCTCATATGTTGCACATTCACATCCCGCTCCCCCTTGGGAAGTTGTGGTCTCTGCGTGTGTGTGTGTGTGTGTGGGAGATGGACGTCCATGGGAGAGTGAGTTTAGATGGAAACAAACTCCAGGAAGTGTTTCAAGAAGCCGATTCAAGCTGAAGCCCACTGTCTTATAATGATGACGACGAGAGTGATATTGACGAGGAGGATGATGGATACCATACAGATGAAGGGGGTGGTCCTTGTGTTTGAAAATGACTGAAGACCTTTAGAAACCCCTTTTGCAGTTGAGCAACAGGTCAAAGTTATGAAGAGAGTGTTTCTTAGATTTGCATTTACTAATATTAAAGAATAGATCACTGGTATCAATCTATTTGCTGCACAAATGTAGTCACACCAAAAAGACATTAAAATGTACAGTAAATGGATAATTGATTGAACAATTGGCAAATATCTAAATATTTTATTATTTCTAAATCTTGAAACGATCCTATGCACACTGGGGGCACCAGGCCACTTAGAGAGCCACTTAAATACTGTAGGTGCTTACTGTATGAGCGGTTAATGTCACACGATCAGATTATCTTTCCTCCCCCTAAATGTATGACTTTGTCCTGCATTCCAGTGTTTACTGAGTCGAAAGAGTTGTCATAGTGACAGGCGATGTCTTGCTCTGCATGCGGCACGGCTAGCCAACACTGCTATGGGATTTCATGCTCCAAGTATGTCAGGAGCGCTAGACTTGAACATGGCCTCCTTGGCATTTACTGATGATGTTGCTACGCCGTAATATATATGGGTTAGATGGTGTTTCTGTTTAAAGCGACAGCTGAAGTCTGTAAACTTTCATTTGCAGGCTAGGGGAGGCGTGCATGACTACCATGGTGTACAGTAGCCTTACTCTCTCCATTGTAGAGTTACAGGATGCAGAATGTTTTCCATGCATTGGTATTCAATGTCTGCTGGGACAACTAGACTATATCCTTGGTAGCTTGTGGAACTACCTTCTCCGGCAAACCCCACGCAAAGGACACTTGCTTTCCATTCATTGAGTTATATGGTTCTGACTTCATCTTCCACTTCCGAAGAACACGAGGAGGTCTGAATAAGCCGGCTCGGCCGCTAGCATTGAACCACTCAACTGTTTGCCGGAAAGGATGAAGACTTTGTATAAAAAAGAGATTAGCCCGTCCACTCGTGTTTGTTTATGCTCTGAGATGAAGAGTACATGACCTTTGCAGAAAGACAGCGTTGAAACAAAACAACGTGAGAGGACGTGTTTGGTTTTTAATTTGCAATTGAATAGCTTCAGAGGGCCCCATGCATGGGAGAAATCTTGGGCGAGTGTTGTAATCAGACTAGTACAGTAAACAGACTTTCAAGTGCCCTCCAGGAAGTAAACACTTAAACACATGAAAATGGGCCATTATGGCCCCTGACCTTGGGGAGACATCCAATAGAGGCAGACTGTTAATCCCAGGGCGGGGGAAGAAAGGCTAGCGGTGAATTTAGAAAAGTATACAAGAATATAACCGAGAACAGATAAATATGATCAAAGGCATAATTTCCCAACAGATACAAGTTATGTTATACAAAGTCAAGGTGCTTGCGTGACTAAAGCGGTTGGAAGCAGTAGAAAGTATTTGAAACATCAAATAACATCATATGTTATTGTTTATAACAAAGGATTCAGCAACAACACATTTTCTGCCTATAGCCATGGTACAGTACAGTAAGCCATTCTAAGAATGTCAGCTATGCTTATATACAGTAGGCCTATACGCATAGATAAACTATTACAATCACAAAGACCTAATACTTTGTATATATGTATATTTTCTTTACATTTCCAATAAAACACATCACTCTCGCTCAGGGATACGGTGAGTAAAAAGGATTGATGGATCCTTATAAACAGCTGGAAGTGAAAAGCACTTTCTCTGCCTTCAACGCAATTGTTTTGATTGCCTGTATCGACTTGTATTTGTCCAAAACTCTTCGCTTAAATAAGCTCTTAAAAATATTTCTGATATTCAGAGAAATAACAAACAGCATATGGATCTCATCCTAGCCTTGTCGACGTATACAGGAATGTGCCATGTTTACGAACTCTAATATTGTTATTGGGAGTTTAATACTGCACAGTGTTGTGTAGTATTAGTGGCTGTATAAGCCTACGTCTGCGATTTAGACATTTTTGGAAACCTGTGTGGCTGGTTATGCAGCATAAACAGCCTTATAGAGTTTCATGCAAGCACAATATGTTGTTTATGCGTGCAGTCATTGAGGCGTCAACTTGAATCTTCTTTTCTTCGCCGCAAGGCAGTGTGTGTCGGGCAGTAAGGTGTGCAGCTGTAAGAGATTTCTAATCTTTTATTTATACATCTGGATATCCTTCTAGAAGGCGGCCAGGTTGGGAAGTGTCAAAATAAATCAGGATTTATCCCTCGGACATGACGTTCGGGAGGGTGTAGTTGTCAGTGCTGGCGGACCGTGGGCGACCCATCTGTGGAACAGATCAGCAAATGAAATGCTTACTAGCCGACGCGATTTATAAACACAGGCAGCTTTAGGTTGAGAGTTTCTCTGTGACTTCTTTTTTTGGTGGGCGGGGGGGGGGGGAACCTCCCAAGATGCCCCATGATGCACCACAGCAGCAGGATCTGGAGTTGAGAGTTTTGTTTCACAAACCACTTGGCAAGCGTGCTAGGAAAATGTATTGGCTTTAAATTAGGTTATAACACATATTTTTGTGGCAGTGTTCAACCCTCTATTCTATCATAAGGCCACATTATATGTTATAGAAGAGGTTTTGGTCTGAGAGGAAATACATGTATTAAGGACTGTTTCTGTTTTTATATGATATCTTTGCTGTGCTTATGAGGGAGGTCTCCTTAGCTTTTCTACACACCATGGGAAGTTTCAACCGTATCTGTTCCATTTTAGAAAAGAAAGATATTATTTATTATTGAGTATTCCTTAATGCAACAAATATAAAAGCTTATTACCGAAATGGCTAAACTGTTAATAATAAACAAAAATTCATTTCAATTTACATTCGAACTTGACGCCATTATAGGTGCCATGTTTTTGTCGAAAGCCACATTTTGGAACATAAAGTAACTCTTTATTTTATAAGTGATCATGGCTCCTCAGAGCCTATCTGTGGCCTTGTCTACATCAACATTCAGTGCTTAAGGTTTATAGGTGTCAGTCTAACTTTTAAGGAAGTGCGGTTTGGTGTTCAGACTGCACAGTAGACAGTGGTGAGGCTCTTTCCCGTGTGGCAGGGAAACTTTCAACAATATTCAGGCCACAGGACCGTATGTGTGTGTGTGTGTGTGTCTATGACATCTGTGTGACAGACCTTTGGATGACCTAAATGAAGAACACCACGGAACAGGCAGACTCACAGCATGAAGAAACCACTTAGGCACACATACATTACACACAGCCACGCATGCGAAAATGCATACTGAGTGTATTTGCGCATCGCCGTTCCCTCTGCCAGAATAGGATCGGCCATCTACATAGCTCTCTCTCCAACACACATGCCTCACATTATTCCTGGCGTCTCTGGAGCATGTCACAGGGATATATATCTGTGTTTGTCTGTGTGTGAGGATTCAGGCCTCCCTTTAAATATGTTTATACACAAGAGACATTCCCCATAAGAATCCAATTTGCTTCAATAGTACTCTGTGTCAGTGTTAAGGATTACACCAAAATAACAAGAACAAGATGGAGCAAAACCAACATTTAACAATCTTAATTTAACCGAGCTGTGATTCTCCTTTTGGCCACCAGATGGCATCAGTGTTCCAAATGAACGTCTTGGCAGAGAAGACCCTGACACCTCTCCCAAAGCATCTCCTCGCATAAGCGAAACCCTTTACTTGGAGGGTAGGCTGAACGCGGTGATGATGGTGAACATGTAAATTCATGTTTTAAGCAGTATTCAATAAAACAAGCGCCCATAACAGTCATGGGTTTCAAAAGGAAGCAAGACTTATCTGTTTAAATTGCATTCTTCTCTGTGCACCCACTGTTGATTGATATTTGTCCACAGTGTTTTCTGTGCTCGTTTAATCTGCTATGAAGAGTCCTATGTAGAAATAATTGTGTGGTTATGAATAAGTAATGTCGGTTTTCAAACACGAAACAAACAGAGAAACAGATGCAGGGGGCAAGTTCACATCGGCTCTAAAACAATCACCATGGAGACCAAGCTTAAAGTGTCTTAAAGCGTGCATGTGTGTGTGCGTGCGCACGCTACTGATGGTTTACAAAGCTGGCCGGTCTTGTTTTTCAGAATCGTCAGAGCAACATGCCTCTATTTGGTGAGCTGAATCATTCATGGAGGTTTATTTTTTTTTTTTGGCCAACCGGCATTGTGTGATCTTATAAAAACACTGGTGTAGGAAAGAAACGGGGTGTGTGTGGCTGTGATAATCACAGGAGGCTAGAAATGGCAATGAATTCTCCCATGAATAGAAATGCTCCTGCCACAAGCGTCGTTGAATGAATTCTTCCTGCTCCTTGGGTGTTTTGGAAAATTGATTTTGCAATCACCCTTTTTAAATCAGGTTCCATTGTATGCATAAGAATATTTTACAAAGACACTTAACATTCACTTTTCCACTGTTCTCTCTCGCACATATTGACTCTCTTTGTTCCTCTACAGTTCAGAATAACAACTGGGAGTCTTGAAACAAAGAGAGTCGGTGCCCGCCACTGTTTTCTGCCAGGGTTCATTATGCAATCCCAAACTCGAGATAATTCCACCAATGCACCGTTTAATTAGGAACACATGGCCGCGAGATCACAGAGGAGCACATCGGAACAGGCGGTGCGTGAGTAATTGTTTCTCCATCGCAGTTGCAGAGCCATTCTTTAGCCCGATGGCAGCCAGCATGCAGAAAGCGCACAGGAGGAGGAGAAAAGAGAGGGAGGTGAAAAGGAGGTGGAGGGAGATGAGGCAGAGTGAATTGTTCTTATTGTTGTTTAGTTAATAGGTTTAGTTATTTAATATGGCTTAAATCTGTGTAAGATAACTTTTACATGGTAGAATATAATCTACAGTATATTAGTATGTGAATTGGCCACCTGAAGCCCCTGTGAACCATACAGCAGCACATGAGACCCAGTGGATTTGCTGATACAACTGTTATTTCCCGCCAATGTACTGTACCTACCCTTACACTGGCAGGAAGTAACAGGAAGTGATGCCTTACCACCACCTTTTGCCTCACCACCATTGATAAAAAGAAAAGCTCAGTTAAAAGAATGACTTTTTTTTCGGAAACACAACTAATCTAGCTTTTATCATTATGATACTTTACATGCCTAATACTACTTCTCTGTCGTGAAGTGTGGTTTGTGAGGGAGAGTAATACGGTGGAAAAAGTATGGCAGAGAGGCCAGATTTCTTCTTTTTTTCGTCTCTTTTACCACTGAGCCGGGGTTTTGCTGGAGTGAGGGAGGTCCCAGGTGGACTTGGGAGACCGACAGAGGCCTGACATCATGACAGGACACTTCATCAAAGCCTGCAGAGGCTGTTTGGATACCTGCCCGGGCCCAGAAAAAGGTCTTCTAGCCTCCACTCCACTGCCACGCTGCAAACTAGATTCACATCTCTGGGATTGCGTTAGGTCACGGAGGAGATGTAGAGTATGTAAGACAGAGACGAAGTGCTGATTCTTGCTTGATTCTCAGCGGCTAAAGCCATGTTTCAGATATCCGAGACTTCTGCGTTTCCTGTTGCGATAATTCTGTTGCTGTTGTGGATATGGAATTGCTGTTTTTCACCTGTTTACCTATTGGACATTTTCTTCTCCTCATTCACACATCACTGTCACAGTCTAACACACAATTATGAATAGATCGGAATGGATGAAAGAAAGCATCCCATGGGTTTTTTAACAATTTATAGATTTGTGAATGGATCCTTTGGAGGTTTGTACGCACCTACAACAATATGCACCATATATAAAAAGTGACAAAAAACACATACAACAAAACTGATAGCCTGCTATTTGGAAGGAAAGTGATGAATTTGTGCACAAAACCTGTAAATGAACCCCCCTACAAGCAGATTTAGAGAGCGGACACCTTCAAGTAGACGTTTACAAGCATAGATGGAAACACCTAATTTCTTTCCTCTGTGAATGGGCTTCCTCCCTTTATTCGAAGTTCTCCGCGCTGTGATCCACACCGCTTGTCAGATGTCAGTCACACTTGGCAGCCGTGTGTGTGTGTGTGTGTGTGTGTGTGTGTCCGTGTGTGCGTGCGTGCGTGCGCGCGCAGGCTGATTTCACGATACCAACAGCTGTTCGCCAACCTCCAGAGAGAGAGACACAGAGAGGCATAGAGAGAGAGAAAGAGAGATCGAGGCGGGGTGTAAAGGTGGGAATAAATCAGAGGGAGAGGTCAGAACTCGTAGTGGCCTCATCTCCTCAAGTTGACCATCAAAAACCCGGGGGGCTTTCCGACTGGTTCTCAACAACAGCTGCCCGCCCCCTTCCCCCCAGCCTGTCCATTGTCTTGACCCGCCAGTTTGCAGCCCCTCTGTTCACTCACTAGAATAACCATTAGGGGGGTGTGTGTGGGGGGGGGGTGGTTGCTCACATGACGACTCCTCCTCCTCCTCCGGCGGGAAACATTTTCCCGCTCCCGCGTCGCCGGCCAACAGTGATGATGTCAGCGGTCCGGCGCCCCAGCTGTCCGGGCGGCGCGGGCCCCGGCGGCGACGCCACGGACTGGCGTGTGCAGCAGCGAGATTGCGGCGGTGACGGACAGCGCGGTGTGGTGGCACAGATGGCCAGTGGGTGGGCTTGGTGGGGTGGGGGAGGGGGGAGGGGGGAGGGGTGCCCGCGTAGAAGGTGGCGAAGATGTGCCTTATCAAGTGGCGCCACGCGCGGGCTCCGCGTCGCATTTTTCCTCTTTTGTCTCCTATTGTCTACTCTTTCCCCATTGTTGCTCTTTATCACGCCCTTCTGTTATTTCCTTTCCACTCCATTAATTACTTCTCCGGGCTTTGCCGTTTGAGCCTGCGCTCCGCTTTTTGCTTTGCCTCGTGTTTTGTCTCTTGTCTTATTGGTGTCCTCTGTGGCTTCGTGCTTCTCTCTCGGCCCGCGGCGCTGTATCTGTCCTCTAGATCTCGCCATGTCCCAGTCTGATTGTCGGCTTTTTTATCTTGGCCTCCCTGAGCCACAACCCCCCCACGCCTCTATCTTCCATTTCTGTTCCGTCAGCCTCCCTGTCTAACTGTCTTCGGTCTGTCTGTCCCTCTCTCCCCTCCGTCTCTCCTTTGTTATTCCTGTCAGGCCTCCTCTTCTCACACTGACAGTGACGGCAGGCTCAGCCCCTCTCCCATAATGCCCGTCATGTTTTTTGTTGTTGTTGTCCCCCCACTGGAGACCCTGTACTCTTCTCCAATCATCCCCCATGTCTCTCCTCCCCTTCTTCCCCCCTCCGCTGTTGCGTTCCGGCCCTGCGAGGCTTCTCCCGTTGAGCGAGGGGGGGGGGGGGGGCAGTTCAACAAGACGGGCTTGTCTTGGACGGTCGCTAGGCCTCGGCTTTATAAGGATTAATGACTCGGAAGAATGGGACGACATTTATGAGGCACAGAGTGAGGGGAGGGTAGGGGAAATGGATCGTGTGTGTGTGTGTGTGTGTGTGTGTGGGGGGGGGGGGGGTGTCGGATCAAATTTGACCCCGGGCCAACGTGCGCTTTCACTTCAATAAGAAAACCTTTGAGGGTTAAAAAAAAAAAAAGGACACTTCCGAACGAGAGAGAAGATGAATTCGCCGTCGCAAATAAACACACCTCCCGTTCATCCCACTCATGTCATCATACAGCCTCCGCTGCTGGATGGAATCGCTGGCAGCCGCTTGAGAGCGAATCACGCGGAACACAATCAAATCCTTTGTTTCCGAGTGCCCATTCATCCACGCAATTGGCATGGCCCCCAGTTATACTTGATCAGCAGACGTGATATAGGCGCGCCTGTGTACACAAAATGCACACGGGAGCGCGTACTATCACGGAAGTCCCAATTACGCCCATCCTTTCTGGGATGATGAATGCCAGGGGCCGCTGAAGAGCACGCGCATTCCAACACAAAGACGACGCGCTCGCCGGCGGAGGTTCTAGGGGGAGAGGTTATCGATACGAGGCCAAATTGGAATGGATCCGAGCAGAATTAGAACATGCAGAGTGCTTTCTCCCAGCGCCAGGGCCCATCACTCTTCGCAGCAGCAGCTTCGCGGTGATCAATGAGGAACGCGGCGGCGCCTTCCGAGATGCTATCCGTTCTCGTTACGGACACCGCTGTCCGCCGCTGCTGTCACTATCCCCTCCTTGTCCACCAGGGGCTGGAGTAATTGTGTCTGCCTCACCCGGCTCACGGAGGTGTAATTTGTGTCCATTTTCTAGTGTTGAGGGCAGACTTTGAAATTGGAATGCTAGTCACAGTAGCATTTTTTTTAATTGCACCGGTCTTTGGGTGAACTTAGCACAATGTGTCCATTGTAATTAGACTCTGCGCGCGTCCATTAGCAGGAGGCTATCTGTGTCAATATCGGTGTCCGTTATGTTCCTTTTCCTGTTCTAAAAACAGGGCCAGTTCAATTTAGCATATCCATTTCATAATCTATAACGTGCACAGTGTACTAACTAGCATCCTACTATGAACTACAGTATGGTCCGAATCTGTAAGAAGATCTTAGTGTTAGTCTTAGCATGGATGAAGGGCAGGGAATGAATTTACAATAAATGCAGATGTACAGTAAGTTTGGTGGCCCTGATACATCTATTTCTCTTCCTTGAGCAAAGTCCTGCAGAGCTCAGATTATCATCAGAACTTTTACAATAAACAGTTTCTATACTTGTTTGAAGTCGTCGGGAATATAAGCGAAGTCCTTCTGAATACGTTTAATGAAGTCATCTATTTGTCTCATATTCCGAGAAATTGGTCCTGACGGTCCATGCGCGCACACATGCACATTGATTTATACACAGCCCTTATGATTCTCCATGACTTGAGCTTCTGTTGTGGAATATGCTGGGAGGCGAGATACATTTCGTCATGTCTTAATTTAATTCTTCTGGAATTCTAAACATCCCTGCTTGTTTGTCTTCGTGGAGTTATATATTCATCACAATTATGTTTATGTCTGCTCTTGACAAACAGCTGCATTGTTAGACGGAGGCCGTGGGGGGATGGATAGATCAGGATAATTAGATTGACAAGGTAAATTATTTTTCTACAAACACTTCAGTGTGTTATTTCTTTCACATTTGAAGCTAATTGTTTTTTGGGGGGGCTTGCTACTCTGGTTAGCCAACAAGAAGCCCTTTGTTCCACTGCGTCATTTTGTATTGTCAAACACTGCCCTAGTTTAAACAGCCAAAGACATTTGATTTGAGTTCAAGAGCAAAAGTATGACATATGGCCCGCTCTCCAGGGCCTTGTGGGTAATTCAACCATCTCAAAGGTTATGGGAATTGCCGATTGGGAATGTTCAACCCTGACATATCTTGGTCTTCTTAGTGAGCTGCTGGGCTTCTGCTGTACTGTATGTTGTGTCAGATGTCCTCAAAAGCACTCTTTGTGCGGTGATTCATTAGCATCCTTAGTGCACCTGTGCAAAATATTATCCTTCCTCACACGGGAGTAGCAGGCAGTAATGAAATCTTGCATCTTGCATCTGGATCATCTAACCAAACACCATGTAGAGGCGCTGAGGCCACTCCAGATACAGAATATCACATTGTGTTGTCATGTAAATATTTTCAAGCAGTCTGACGGTATTCCTCTTTTATTAATCGCCGGAGAATTGTCAGGACGGAGAACAGCCGCAAAAGGGGATATCATTTTAATGGATGCCAAATGCGCGCCGCTGAAAATGGGAGCGATTTCACAAGGGGTCAAGGGCCGCACTGAAGCGCGGCGTGTTCTCCGGTTTCAACCCGGCGTTCATTTGGGAAATGCAGCATTTCATTTTTATTTGCCTCCGCGTGTCGCTTTCCTCAGCCAAGGCAGGTTACTGACGGCAGAGCCTGCGAAGCAGTCCTCCATCACAGCTGACGGCTGTGACAGTAATGCAGCCCGTCGCTGCTAATGGGCCCGCCGGGACTTTGCGATGTGCGCGACATCAATCAGGGTCCTCGGCACGCTCGCTCAAATGGCCCTCCGCACTCACTCAGCACACGGCAGATGCCCCGCTCCGATCCAGCATGCAAATAATTAATAATGCCAAATGCATGCTAATGACTCTGTTTTGTTCCTTTGGGGCGAAAACAAAGCGCCATTATGGCTACAAATGGCTCCAAGGTGCGGTGTGTGTATGTACGTTTGCGTCACGTCCGCGCGTCATTTTCCAAGAAGCTTGTCTTATTATTTAGTAAAGTTGAATAAAGCTGCTTCTTTGAAATGTCCTACTACAATGCCTTAAACCCAAAGCCATGTTTTTTCTGGCATCCACACCTGAAGGGCTCGGAGCGTTTTAACTGGGTTGTGATGTGGTCCCCCCGCCCCCTCCCGCGGCTCATCTTTCCTGCGCCGCTCCACCGAAAGCACAGAGCACGGTGGTCCCTAGGGGGCCATCAGTGTGGATGTTTGACTCACCTTCACAAAGGAGCCTACAAGTTCGTCCTGAGTTAGTCGAGGTGTCACTTTCTTTCTTTCTTTCCTTCTTTTTTTTTTTTTTCCCTTTGCTCCTCTGGTCAGGTGCTGAATCGCCACACCGGTGTTTAGTGGAGCGAGACATTGATCCCGTCGCTTGTCAGCAAGCCCAGTGGGGGGGGGAGATAGAGAGAGAAAGAGAGGCGGGGGACAATATGCTTAGAGCAGCACTGGGCCCCCTTGTACAAAAAAAAAACGCTGAGGCAGAGGGGAGATGCGATGGTCTGTGGAAGATACACTCCTGGAAACAGCGTGCTAGACCCGATAGACTGTAACCTCTTGGCAAAGCTTCAAGGTGTACGGCACATCAGACACACTGAACAGCTTTGCATCATGTAGTAGCGATGATTGCAGTTGTTGTAATTTATGTAAAGGGCACGAGGGCTTGGTAGTGGGCTTAAGTGTTGCTAAAAAAATTGATATACTACTTTTTTTAAAGGTATGCTCCCTGGTGGCAAACCCCACATTTTTACCCCAACTCACTGTTTATTTTTTGAAACGCAACTGTTTACAAAAGTGTGGGTATGTAACGAAGAGCACTTTGTTACTAGTGACTGACGACTTTGGCCTGGTATATATGTTCAATTGGGTTGTGTAGTAATTGCCCTTTTAACAAACTATGTACGTACAGAATGGCACTTTATTAGCAGGATTTGCACAGTGCATATTTGCACATGAATTGTCAGTGAGTATTTGTTGACTCTATTTATTGAATATTGATGGTGTGCCTTCTGGCAGGTGCTGGGGTGGATACTCGGCTCTGTAGAGAGTAGAGAAATTAGGCTCCGACGACACTGTTGATGCATACGTTTGGTACGGTTAAAATTAGGTTCTGTTGAGTTTTTGTTTGTGCAGTAACATCTATGTGTTAGAATATCATGGTATAAAAGTGTGTGCTAGGGCGTTATTTAGAAAACATTGTTTAAGAAGTTTGTATAAACACTTACCTGTCCTGTCCTGTGTCTGTTCGGCCAAAAGTGTCCCCGGGGTACAAACACCAACATAAAGGATAAGTGGTAGGATAGGAGCGGAGAGTTTGGTTGTTTGGTGTATATGTATGTTCATTATGTTTTATGTATTAATTTTGGTGGTGAATTGCAGTATATTAAATATAGGAATAGGGTAAAAAAAACGATTCACATGAGCATCGTAATACTGTACTGTCAGGTTGACTAAAAAAATCTATATATTTTATTTTCTTTTGCCAGAAAAGAGTGAAATAATGGTATGGTCCAATCATCTATTCGCATTACCTACATTCTGTTCTTTTAGTTCAGTGGTTCTTAACCTTGTTGGATGTACTGAACCCCACCAGTTTCATATGCGCATTCACCGAACCCACCGA
>JAOEHI010052463.1:0-16699 GCA_025447815.1 Percopsis transmontana | reverse complement strand
TCTGCTGCTCATCCCACAAATGTATGTTCCTTACAAATGTGGCACCATTTAAAAGGGAAATAATCAGGCTTTCCAATAGTTTATTGCCAAGAAGCATTGTTACAACAAAGAAATAATCTACCAAACACAAATTTCTTTAGTTTTGATTAGTTTTGATTGATATATTTGCATAACTTCAATCAGCTGTTTCTCAGTAGCAATGGAATAAAATAGGGGGATATATTTATCTTTCAATTCACTATATGAACAGCTGTTCACTTTGACTTTAGCCTATAAGTTAGGTTTAGAACATGTTATCTGTTCTGACATACAGTGTGAAAGCACTTGTAAATTTGGCAGCAAAATTAGATTGTTTTGGTCTTGGTTGAACTTTTGTGTAAAAGAATTTCAAGCTTTTTAAATTAGTGTTAACTGTATGTATTTTGTGTCAAAGCAACAAGCAATGTGTTAATTGTATAGCCTACACAGACGGATGTTGTGCTAACTGTGTTAAGAGTTTAGGATAATTGTTAAAAGTATTGAAAGAATTGTCATAGCAATCATAAAAAAGTGTAAACCACCGGCCCTTTGGCCATCCACACACCATCGCACCCAAGCTACTATGCACCTGTGCACAATCCCCTCATCAAACCTCTCCTGCTGGCTATATAAGCGTGAGGGTGGATGAAGTAAATTGTTGGTGTTTGTTGAACTATTGTTTGCTTGCAGCCATGCTGCCAGTTGTTCTGCTGAAAAGACGTTTAATCTATTATTAAAAGGATGCTTCGACCATGTCAACTGCTGTTCTGTTTCTTCACGTCTTCTTCTCCCTCTGTACCTGCACTCAGTCTTCGACACTCATTACAATATTTCAATCAGGTTACTGCATAAATGCAGGACATTTACCATCATTCTCTTTTGGAGACTTGAAAAATGTGCTGCAAATATATAGTGTTTTACGGGGAGTATGAATGAGAAAATAGTTCATGGATTTTGGAGAATGTGGTCATTGAATGCATTTTGCGTGAAAGCAATGAAAAATTATTCACAGTTTGGTCCACATACATTTCTGTTTCGCTGACTGTGAAGAGTTTTGACAATGTGATTTCAGTTTTGACCAATGCATGTTAGCAAATGAAAAAAACTAAATTAATATGGAACTTGGAAAGGACTCGGACTCGAAAGTCCACTCGTTGACATTTGGGATTAAATATTCCCTTTGGTCGTCGTATTTATTTAACCAAATTTTCCTTTCATCTCAAAAACATACAGTAAAATACATACAACAGTTGTATCCAATAAAAAGACTACAAATAAATGCCAATAACTATAATAGAAAATATATACCACTGTCGGAACAGGCATAATCTGCATTGGTGGTCCTTAAAACATTGTAGCTTTGTATCTGCATGGAGAACACACTAATAAGAACTGTCTGGGATTTACCACAGGGCTCGAGGATGGATTGGGACATGCCTGAGTCAGTGAAAATCCCCTCAGCTCTTCCGAATCTCTAGAATGGTTGAGGGTTAACGCTTCATTAAAGTTTGCCACAGCACAAAAACAGGGAAGGGTTGGGTTGCGGATTGGAGAACTAATAAGCAACAAGACAATTGCTTGAGGTCTGTTAGGCCTATAAAACATATTCACGTTGATTGTGAGTTCTAGCATGTAGCAAACATTTTTGGAGAAGACTGGCCATTTAGTTCTATTACGTTTGCTAAATTCAAGAAAACTGAATGTGACAATGGGATTAAACTATGGAATTTACTATTCTAATGTAACCATCCTTAATGTGCAAATTCTCTCCCTCCATCTAGCATGGCGTGGGGATCCTTCACCTGTTGCATGGCAGCCTCGGTCACCACCCTTAACTCCTACACCAAGACGGTGATCGAGTTCCGCCACAAGAGGAAGCTGTTTGAGCAAGGTCTACGGGAGGAGCAGAACTATCTGGACCAGGAGGCGTTCCACTACTTCCACCACCACTCCCTGCAGTCCATCTCCAGCTCTGTGGAGGTCTACCCAGGCCACAGGGCCGGGGGCATGGCTGGGGGTCCTGGGCTGGGTTCAGGCCCAGGCCCAGGCCCAGGCAGGGGTAAGGTGAGAGGGCCGTCAGCCTCTATAGACCTGGGCGAGAACACGGACGCGCTGGGCGAGGAGCAGTGCTGAAGACAAGCAGGACCACACAGGTGTGTGTGTTAGTGTGGTCGCTTAATAGGTGGGCGAGAACAGTGGACAACACCCAAGCTAGTTCTACCACCGTCTTCTAAATAGACAAAAGCACAGCGTAAAGAAGAACGTCAACAGACATAACAAGCTACATTTATATGTTCTGTATCAGTGAAGAAGCTAAATAAAACCAATTGAATAGACTTAAATACAGTATATAACATATTAAAGCGTGTGATGATATAATGGACCTGTGATCAAACATGTGTTCACACTAGTTGACTGACATTGCCTCGCAGAGGGTGTTTTGCTCACTATTCTCACTCTCATTGTAAATGTATTGAGCCTGCTAAGGAAAGGCAATGCTAGTTGCATAGTGTGAGTATACATCAAGAGTATTTATGAGCTGAACTTACTGTATAAGCAAATGGGTCGTGGACATAGACCCAACAGATGTTATGACACTGAATGTGACTGAAACAAATTGTGTTTGAAATTCAGGAAGGCCATTTCCCACATCCTCAGTAGTGTGTGATTGCTTTTCACGGTTCCTGCTACCGAACATCCCAGCAGCAACTTGATTGTAATGCCAATAATTAATTTCAGCTTGAGTTTCCATGACTTGTTGCTAATTAAACTCCAGTATCCCACAGTCTCTGCCAAAAAGCTAGAGGGTGCTGAGGTTAATATTACTTGAATTCATGTGTTTTTATGGTTTTAATTCAGAAGGTAAAAAGACGGAAGGCCACTGGATGGTCTAGAGCTGCAGTTAAACATTTTTGTGACCCGTGACCCCGAAAAAATAAATGTTCCATGGAGTAGCTCACTAACTACTGAGGATGAATGCTGTAATGGGTGTCAAATCAAGATGAATGTGATGCCTATGTTATGTGCTAAAAATATTTCATGCAAAGTAATAATATTTTTACATTTATTCCAAATCTCGTTGGCAAGGACGGCCAGTAACTCTATTTAATAGTGAGGGAGAAAGCAAACTAAAAACAAATCCTGGCATCAAAGTATGATCCCCTATAAGTCACTTCCAAAAATTGAAATTTAGAAGTACAAGCATTTTTCTGTGCCTTATTCAAATCAGACCATTCAGGTCAATGGCCCCAGATACTGTAGTACTATAAATTTGGATAATTTCATAATTTTATTTTATTACAATTTAGTGCAAGCAACAAAAAAACTAAAACAGAAAGAGTTCTGTAAAATGACTGGATATTAAAATTTGCCTTGAAAAACCTGAGCTGAGGCATTGCACAGTTAAAACTGATTTTACAGCACATATTTCCATTCATTTGTAAACATGCTAACAAATGTTTTGAATGTATTTACTAATATATATTTATCCATGTACACAAACCTTGTCTTGCAATTTATTTGCCATGGCAAGCAAATCACTCACTGTCAGGGTTAGAATTACTCGAGACCCAAGTGCAGACACAGGAAGGCAGACAGTGGGGTTAGGATGTTTAATAGACAAAACTAAACAGAAACAGGGTAACAAAAAGGGCAAAAACACTTAGGCATAGGTACTGACATCTCCGATGACATTGGCATAAAACAGGACATAGACAAGGAACCAGCACAGAGACAGGGGAGAACACAGACTAAATACACTAGGGATGATTGGGGAACGGGAAACACGTGAGGGCGGTGATTGGGAAACGAGGAGACAGGTGAGGGCGGTGATTGGGAAACGAGGAGACAGGTGAGGGCGGTGATTGAGGAACCAGGAAGGGCCATACATGGGAAGCAGGGCGGAGCAAGGGAGGGGCCAGGAAGAACACAGGGGGAAACAAGGTAGACACACTAGGGCAGTACAAATTGAAGAGTATGTCCCAACTTGCGACCCTCGAGTTTCGCAGTTGCAAACCTCATGCACAGAACAGCAGCAAATCCATTGATGTTTTTGTTGAAGACTATAATTATATCATTATATTATTGTAGGTGTTGTATTATAGGCACGACCATACGACTTTAGCTTTGTTGTTATGTCATGAAGAATAATCGTCTATATTGCTATTCTTAGAAATAATTGATGTACACATGAACCAAGGGCAAATTACAAAGCTAAATGTGAGCCCGGTGTGGCAACTGAAAAAACATTAACGTAGCAGTAACACCGATTACACATTTTTTAATGGAGTGTGTATTGCGAGTCAGTTCTTCCGGGTGCAGCACCACCAGTAGCCACATAAAAACATCTGCTTCTAGAGTCAGAGCCTCCCTGGTCCACCCAAGTGCAGGCAGCTGTAGGGGGAGGGGTAGAAAACAATATGAGCCAATCAGAGTTGTAGGGGTAGGAGTGGAGAGGAGCCACACGGCACAGCACTTAAAAAAGATGTACTGAAAAGGAAAGTGTAACCTTCTGAGTCTTCTGAAATTCTCCACGCAGTAGCACCATTGTACTTTGCCCATAGGTATAACTGGTACAGACCTTTACCTAGATTAGCTTCCTATAGCATAAGACATTGCTGTTGATCCAAAATGGCTGCTTGACCAGGTATGATGAATGGTCCCTTAGCGTTGTAATGGCAGTTAGTGCTGCAGAATGGAAGATTAGCTGAGCAGTTTCACTGCATCATGCTGCTATAAATGGACATGGGATATTTACTGTTGGCAGCCCCACTGCCACATGTACTGCAAGGATAATCACGCATCCCTGCTATCAAATGGAAACCGTGTTATAAGATAGGCCAATAGAACATCGCATGTATTTTAAAATATATGTATATACCAGGAGTTTTGGCCTGTTTTATTGAAGCTTGAAGTCAAGGAATGACTTAACCTAAACACTATATACAGAAACACGAAGGTTTAGTAAAACACCATTGTGAAGCCTACTTTGTTGTCTGTCCTCATGACTTCCTTCTGTAAGCTTTATGACGTAGAGGGGAAAAGCTGGTTCAGGTAATGGAGAGAGAGGCTGTATTGACATACTGTACCGATCTTAATGTGTTAAATGTGTCCCGGCTTATATCGATCTGTGCAGTTCGCCTCACTGCAGATGGAAAAACAAGCCAACGGCTGTCAAAGATAGGAGAGGACAGATAAACTGGGGATGTCACACATGTAGTTAAAGCTAAGTACATCTTGTGGAATATTGATATAGGACCTGCCTAAAGATAAATGAGTTGCCCTGTGTCTTGTGCCATGTGTCCTGTGCAAGAAAGTTGACTGTGTGTAATCTGTGCCTCATTGGCATAACAGCCAGTAGGATTGAACAGTGTCCACTGGAAAATGCAGCATGCATTCGATTAGAAGGGGGTTTGCCCGCTGTTTCATTCAAGGACAAAGAAACATTTATAACAATACATTTCATTTTCCACTGGGGGACCTCTAATCAATACTCTTTGTTCTTATGAATTTAACTCATGTCGGTTTGACCTCGCATCCAGACAGCCAGTTCAGCCTCCAACGGTGATTGATGTCAAACCTCTCTCATTAATAGTAACCAATGACATTATACTGTATGTCATTGATTAATGCTGCAATGCTGCAATGCATGATGTGTACATGTTTTTTGCTACTTCAAATCTATCATCGAAATTCTACTAGATGATCTAGACAGAGTGAAGACTGGTCGTTGTCTGGTGTAGTAGTGTTGCAAGCCTTGTGGTGTAGTATACTGTCCCAATATGTTTAAATTTAAAAGTGGAGTGCAAAAGAGAAAGGAAAAAATATATAAAGAAGATGCATTGTCTAAACTTCCAAAGTTGGATTCTTTTTTTTCTGTGCTATCTCTCTCTGTTGTGCCTGCAAACGATAGCGGTGATGATGATTCGCCATGCTGTAGCAGCAGCGTGGTGCTTAGCAGTCCTGCTAGCAGAGGTCACAGGAGGTTGGGAAACGTGGGGATAGACAACTGGTTGAGGTAGGAGACCTGGCTTCTAATCTGGATAGTTTTCCAACAGACAGAGCACATTTCCCCGAAAATATTGATGATGCCAATCTAAAGCGGTACATTATTCAAACTGGCCCGTGTAAACCCAAGGGTCCGTTTCCCGTTACATGCAATCGTAGCTTTTCCGCACACCACTACACGTCCCACACTAAATCTGGCATAAAGTTTCCCCGAAGTTGGTTGTGCTAGAGGGGGCAGGAAAATGCATGGAACTTTCCGTCCATAGTAGAGCTACTGGCCCACTACGATCCTGTCCAATTAATATCTAAGTCATGCCGTTCAAGATGAGATTATTTATACAGTATATTATCTCAACGAGTCAAAAGCGACATAATCCATGATATAAACATGTCCTAATTGTACTCCATCATCATGGATACAACCCAAGATGTAGCAAAGCAAGATCAGTTGAGCCAGGTCTAACGGTATGTTACCATCGACAGGAACGCGGTGGGTGTTGCTACTGATATTAGGATCGCTGAGTGATTTCTTGGTTTTGAAATCACTGTAAATTTGTCTGCTTCAGAACTACATGGTCGAATTTTGAGCTCCATTGAACAAAATGGTTTTGTTCTCTCCAAATGCCGTAAACAGGGGTATGATGGGGCAGCAAATATGAGTGGTGTTTATTCGGGCGTTCAAGCTAGAATTGCGGAGAGGGAGCCCCTTGCCTTGTATGTGCACTGTGCCGCTATGATGGCCTTGTGGTGGTAAAGTATAGATATGGCGACATCGTTAAAGCTCTTAATAAACTCTCCCTTACTAGCGATAAAAGAAATGAGCGAGATGAAGCAGATGCGCTGAAGAAAGCCATTAGTAAATTCAAATTCATATTTCTGATCAAAATTCAGACAAAGATTTTGGAATGCACAAATGCCATCTAAAAAATTTTCCAGGAGATAACCATGGACCTTCTCAAAGCGTCTGCTATATTGCTAAATGCTAAGAGAGCTCTAGAAGAGTATAAAGAGCAATTTGATGAAGCAAAGTCAGCCCCCCTGAACATGAATATATCATGCCCATCTTTTATAATTACAGTGGCACTCTAACTGTATGTGAATTTTGGATAAAGTGGGGGCCCATGGTCCATTTTTGCCCCAGGGTCAAATGTGCACTTTTTCCGCTCCTGCCTGTAACGTTCACCAATCAAGGTTTAACAAATAGCTTAGTGATTTATTTACCAATACCACAGTCAATTCTACAAATTGATACACCACATGTAGCCAGCAGGGCCATAAGTCTTATGGGGGCCCACGGTGTGTTTTGCGTGGCGCTCACTAGTCCCTGTTAAAAACATCCATAGACTCTTTGATTGAATTTGAAAGTCAGACTGCTGCCAGGGTGGCTTATTAAAAGTATGCCTTAGTACAAGAATGCTCTTTTTATTTAGGTGTAAAACCTCCAGCTGCATGGTTCTGCTTTATTAGATGAGACAGAGTTGTAAATCACTTGGCTTTAACGTGGAGTTCAGGGACCTGCCTATGGACAGGCTTGTCATCCTGATTTGTGTATCTGGGCAGTTTAATAGAGTGTGTTTTCACCTGTCTATGTTCTTGTATCACAATGTTTGGCCACATGCGCTGGAGACCCATAAATAAGGTCAGAGTTGTTGTTTCTCCACCTGAGGAAATAAAGTCCTTAGGTCTGTTGGTGTATCCTACGTGTCAGGGATGTCCCTCCTTTACAGCCCCTTCCCAAGGTTTCTAACATTTGAACATCTAACATAGATTTCTTGTGAGTTTTCCCTTGTCTGGTTGTAGGGTTTTGATGTTAGGGAGTGTTTATTTTCTGTGTTGAAAATTGGCTCGTGAAGGCCCTTGACACCTGAAGTGTAATTACTGTCAATACAAATATATTGGATTTCACATTTGGATTAACTTGTAAGAACTGCTAATCATTTTGAATGAATGTCTGAGCCTTAAACTTAGCCTGACATTTGAACAGCTTGGGTTGTAAAACAGACCTTGTCCACCTCATCGCTTTTGCTTAACTTCTCAGCCAAACGATTTAGGCAAATGCAGTTGGCAGGTCATTTTTTTCAGGTCGTGGGTTCCATCCCCACCATTGCCCTGGTGTACGTATCCTTGAGCAAGATGCCTAACCCCTACAAGCCCGACCAGTTGCTTTGAATAAAAAAAGCTGATAATATCAACAGTGTGACCTGCATTGACTGATGGTGTACTGTAGGCCTAAATTATGTCGTGCTTTTATTGTTTGTATAATAGGAAGAAGTTGCATTATGCAGCTTTGAGCTCTATGGATCTCCACCAGTCATCTGATCTGAGGGGCTATACACGGTTTGTTGGCCCCTTAGACTATTACTGAGACATTGCATCACAAAAGAGTACATCTATCTTCTGTTTGTTTACAATAAAAGTATTATTGCCGTTTGGACTGGAGATATGCTTGTATCCCTGTTACCCAAAATACCCTGACAATAATATCACAACAGTTACTCTTTTAGTGTGACAAAAAGCAAATTTTCAACGTTAAGTTAAAAGTGTATGTCCAACTGGAAAACAGGTGTCAGGGTTTTGCGTTTGACATAAAACTAGGGCTATGGTGGTGGATTTACTAAAGCAGTGTTGACTCTAATGTCTCAGTTCATTAGTCAAGACAGAATTATCTGTCTCTGAAAAACACACTCTTCCCTCAGACCAGAATAAATTGATTATACACGTTGAATAGAACCCTGTGTGTTTATTGTGTATGTGTGGGGGTGTAGTGTGTACTGTAGTCCTGATGTGAATAATTTTAGACAAAATAAACCCAAAGTGATTGAGCTTAGTCTGTGTGTGTGTGCATTTCTGCATTTTCCAGTGGGATGTACATAAAGTCATTAGCAAGGCAACATTTTCAAAAAAATATCTAAAAAACACAGTGTTTACTTCTCTTGAAGTTATGTAGAGACACAGGTAAAACTTCCTTGGCTTAACTCAGACCCACCGCAGTGAAGGATAACCAAAATTAGAAATTGATCCATACTTTGATCTCTTCTGTATCTGACTTTAAAATCTCCGGTGTAACTGTCTAATAATAGCGATTAGGTACCAATTAACTTTGATTGTAACACACCCATTACACATCTGCAGGCTGATTGACTGTAGCTAACACTGCTGGCAACACCTGGCCTGGAGATATGACAACAATCTGGCAAGCAGGCAACACACACACGGACACACAGAGATATTCTGTACATACACAAACACACACACAGCTTCATAACCAAGCTGGTATTATTCTTACAGTATACTGTGGGGGTGTGTGTGGTTTAGCTGTCTGTCTGTAGAGAGAGCGTGTCGCGGTGTGGATCCCGGGGATATAAGCAAAGCTGGAGAACAGAGCTCGAGAGACGCCAGAACGTGGAAATGTTGGTGGCAGAACGTGGAAACGTTGGTGGCAGAACGTGGAAACGTTGGTGGCAGAACATGGAAACGTTGGTGGCAGAACATGGAAACGTTGGTGGCAGAACGTGGAAACGTTGGTGGCAGAACTCCAGGCGTTACCGATGACCTGTTTGGCACATTGTTTATTAGTACTGACCAGTTAGTGTTGAAGCCAGTGTGTTTTTGTGTTACATGGACTGTCACCTGTACAATGCATCTGTTGAATAACTGTGCACGGAACGTAAACCAGAGGCATTGGTGTGTGTGTGTTTTCATCCTGCTACATATATGTTTTTATTATTGTAGCACCAACTATTTGACTCATTCTTTTGGGTCATTTTGGTCATAAATTTACTATAATACAAGTAAGTTACTACTGCACTGAAGGCTGTTTAATCTGGGAACTACAGATTTACAGTAATTGCCTGGATAGGTGAACAGTGCCCCCTGCTGTTTATCTACTGGACCCTGAGAGAATATTCCCAAAACTCCACTGCCACTACTCTACTCTCTCAATTACAGGTATGTCTCATCAGAAAGACAGCCTCTTTCATTAATTCAGGGAAATATCTAAATTGGCATGGAAACCTGCAAATTATTAATGGAGCTACTGCTCTGGTGAATATTTTATACAGAACAGAGGTAATCTAGAATATTTGGTACATACAGTAGGTTATCCCAGAATATGAAAACCCCATGTACAACCCCAATTCCGAAAAAGTTGTGACAGTATGAAAAATGCTAATAAAAAATAAATAAAATAAAAGTAGTGAAAATTCTATTCACTCTGTACTATATTGGGAACACTACAACCACACATTTGTTGTTTTATCTTGTGAATTTAGTTGTGAAGATATAAACTCCTTTCAAATCTAATGACTGCAATACACTACTGTAGCAGCACACTTTGAATAACGGTTAAAATCAGGAAAAAAATTGCCTTTTATGTTAAAAACAATATTCATTCCAAATACATTTTTGTTGTGCTTCATAAATTGATCCCGGAAATGCAAGATGTGTCGTTGTCCTCATACCATCCTCAATTGGCTTTTTGTAGGCTTATTTGAATATCACAGGTCACAGACATTGGGCAAATATAAATATTCATACAAGGACCATATATGGTATGCCAAAAGGGATTAAATTGTATAGGCACTGTAAGTATAATGCTTAAAACACTTTTAGGTCTCTTTTGTTGTATTTTTTAAATGTTTATTTGGGCATATATAGTGATCTTTCAAACTAAAGGGAAAATTAGTACAAAAGAATTAACGTTAGGCTATTAGCTAGGGTAACGTTAGTTAGAACAGCATCAAATGAGGACTGACAGTCATTTGTCTATGCATGGTTTACGGCAGCTGTCTGACCGTGTCTTTCTCTTTCTGCAGATCTGATGAAGTCGGAAGTCTTTCTGCGACTTTCTTTTTGTTTACCCGAGAGAACATCTCGTTCTGGATGCGCCGTTCTCTCTGTTTCCTTAGCAGAGACAGTATTTCCGTCCTGTGGTCAGCAATGGCTGCGTACCTCTGTCTCTCTTCCTTGGACGGAATCAGGAGATCTGGGCAGCGCGGGCACGGGGAAGTAGGGGCAGTGGTCGCCAGCCGAGCCGTGCCAGGTGGCCGGGCAACCGGCAGCCTCTGGCTGATATCCGACGACACAAGGCGGGATTCAGGACATGGCAGTAGGGTTAGTGAGTTCCACAGCTGCCTGGCGTGAGACACGTCCTCCAGTGACGAGCCAGTAAAAACGAGGAACATTTCTCCGTTGTTTTGGGTCGATGAAACGGGCGTTGGGCCTGACATTACGGCGGTGAAACACACTATTAACCGACGGATAAAAGGTTAACGGTAGCTATAATGACAGTAGCCTACAACACGGAAAAAACGTTCAACACCATCTGTCATGAACCGGCGGAACATGGCATTCATCTGCTTGACGCTTGTTGTTATCAACGTCAACTTTGGTCGCCTAGGAGAAGAGGCTGGACAATGAGCGCTGCTCCTCCCACAGATTTTGAGGTTCTTCTTCGTCATCATCATCATCATCAGAGGCTACATTTACCTGTCACCTGCCCTCCAGCCACTGTCCTGCAACAGGAATAGACTGAATACCGTGAGTACCTTTTAGCATATTTGCTTTTAGACATGTTTAGAATATCCGAGACGAATCAATTACAGTAGCCTACATTTAAAGTAGCCTAGGTTATGGTTTATTATGGTTAATTAATTAGTATATGTAGGCTATAATTTAGACCTAGACTAGAAATGATAATATACAAACAATTGCTTATATTTAAATTTTAATTAAATGTTAAGTTTTACTGACTAGTCTAAACTCTTATTTCAACCCTAACCCTATTGATGTAATTTACCGGGTAACAGCTATTTGCTTTTAACTGAAATTAAACTTTTCTGGTAGCCTGTTTGACCTAAACTTTTATGAAACCATCTCGATACTTGTTTCTGTCAGTATTGCTTCTGTAATTGTGCTACATGGGTGCACCTTGAGACATGTCAACATTTTGGTGTAAACGGTAAGCTTGGATGGGCGCAGCCCCTTATAAGGCATCAGGACTAGTGAGTTCACAGTATCCCATCCTGATGGGCGCGCAAGCCATTGAGGTGCACAAGGTGGCCAAACATGGGCATCCCAGTATGGCACCTGGTCACCGGGCTTATCTGTTTGCTCATTTACATCCTTTTTTGTTTCTTGTTGAATGGGAGACAGTCAAAGATGACATGAATACAAGGATAACTGGGTAAGTAGTCTAATGCAAACCTATAGGGAAATAGACTGATAGAATGCCATATAAGTGGCTTTACCACTGGGACTGACAGGCGGCTCATTTATAGCACATTTAAATGATCACTATATGATTTGGATGGTAAGAGGTTACAGCACCAAACGGGAGAAACTGTGAGAAAATATATTTCACCAAGGTAATGTGTTTTGAATATTTGGATATGAGGTTCCATGTGAAATGTTGGTTAGCCAGGGAATGGAAAAAAATCCTTCTCTTCTCCTTTCTGTTGGAGATGTCATCTGTATGAATGTTATTTACAGTAAATGTCTGCCTTGTGTGGTCTCAGCAGGTCAGAGGTCACATCAGCAGAGACTGTCTTGACCACCATCAAAGCACCAGAGCTTCCCTTTGCTACCGGTATTATTGACACACCACAGACCGACACCGGCCACAAAGTAGAGCTCACTCCACCTCACAGCAGTACCTCAGAGATGGCCGATCCAGCCAGCGATGACAGCAAGTACCTCTTCCTGGAAAATGATTTCCATAACACCGGGGTGGCCCAGGCGGATTGGTCAGCCAAGAGGATGGTGTGGATCCCTTCAGAGAGGGAGGCCTTTGAGGCAGCTAGTATCAAGGAGGAGAAGGGTGATGAGGTGAGGATAAGGTCTGAAGATGTAGTGTGTCGGTCCAAATGCTGGTCACACTACTTGTTGTAGGATTTGACCTTTATTAAACATCTACTACAAACAAGTAGAAAGGACATTGAAAAATAAATATTACTTTTGGTAAATTTTGATAAAAATCATCACAAATCCCCACCTGCAAACCACTCTTTTGTGGTTTTGTTGGGTTAAGTTTTTATCTTATCTTTTGAATTCATGTGTTATGACTATGCCTTTAAAAAACATTTGCGTTAGTCTGAGGTATAGGCTTTTGTTCTATGATGTATTATCATGTGTACTGCCCATAAAGTAGTAGTTCTCAACTCTTTTGAAACGTGAACCCCTATAAACATGTGGTTCATAGCTTAGGATGGTCATAAGCTATGAAGTCGCTTTGGATAAAAGCGTCTGCTAAATGACATAATTGTAATTGTAATTGTAACCACTTTGTTTAACAATGTATAGCACATACATTTAAATTCACCTCAAAAGCAGCCCTCCAGTGGGTCTGAACCCTCACTTTGTGATCCTACCCCTCCCTGCAGGTTGTGGTGGAGCTGTCCAATAGTCAGAAGATCACCGTCAACAAGGACGACATCCAGAAGATGAACCCGCCCAAGTTCAGCAAGGTGGAGGACATGGCGGCCCTGACCTGCCTCAACGAGGCCTCGGTCCTCCATAACCTGAGAGAACGCTACTTCTCCAGCCTCATCTATGTAAAGGAACACACGCACATACACACACACACACACACACACATTGTGTTGAAGCCACTGAGGGAGATCTTAAGATGCAGTACTGTAAGTCAGAATGAGTGGAAGTCAATGAGAAAGACCCCCAACTTCTCTCTAGAAAGTCTGTCATTTTGTTTCTCATAAGAAGTTAAGGTGTTAAGGTTAAATTCAGTTCCAATACTTACCAAATGGGGGCACAGGTGTCGCCACAGACACTACAGACACTACATCTTTTATATACATAGAAATACACACTGACTGTACTGTACAGTGTGTGTGTGTGTTTGTGTAGACGTACTCAGGGCTGTTCTGCGTGGTGGTAAACCCCTACAAGATGTTACCTATCTACTCTGAGAAGGTCATCAACATATACAGGGGCAAGAAGCGACACGAGGTGCCTCCACACGTCTACTCTGTCACCGACAATGCCTACCGCAACATGCTGCAAGGTGTGTGTGTGTGTGTGTGTGCTTGTATGTTTCATGTCTGTGTGCGTGTGTGTCAAGATGTGGTGCGTGTATTGGTTGAGTAATTAAATTATTAGTAATGAAGACAGTGAATAATACATTGACTGTTTATGAAATTGGTTAGAGATTTGAAACACATTTAAAAAACATTTAAAATGTAATCAACACACAAGGTTTACACCAGAAAAACATACCAGGAACCGTCTGATCTCTTCAACTAGGTGGTGAAGACTAGTTAGTAAGGCTAGCTGGTTAACAGCATGGCTGGAGCAGATACGTGAAGTTCGTCAGTACTTCTACTGGGGAAGATACTTGACTTCTTTTACGATGTGGTTTTAACACCTCTGACAAACCACATGTTGTCTAGTTGGTTTACCAGTGACCACAGCCATACTGTACATGGAGCAGTGAGGCCAGTACTGCTATCAATCTGCTATTTTTAGGCTAATCTGCCTCTGAACTATACTGGAGGTTTCCTATCACTGTTCAGATGGACTTAGACTGCTGGGTCTTTCTCTTTTACTCCCTCTCTCTCTGTTTCTCTCCACAGAACGTCAGGATCAGTCCATTCTCTGCACGTAAGTCAAGACCACAACCTCTTCCATCACAGCAACCCCCCCCCCTATTTAAATGTGAAATAGTGACTAAACCTAAACCTTAATCAAGACTTTATTCCCCTCTTCTCCCCTCCTTTCTTATCCTCTCCTATCCTACCCTTCCGTTATATCTCCTCTCCTCTCCTCTCCTCTCCTCTCCTCTCCTCTCCTCTCCCCTCCTCAGAGGTGAGTCTGGGGCAGGAAAAACAGAGAACACTAAGAAGGTGATTCAGTACCTGGCTGTTATCGCCTCCTCACACAAGGGCAAGAAGGACGGTGCCCAGGTAAATATAACAATAATAGTAATACAACAATAATTGTACATACATTTACAATGTCGTAGCACATCACAAAGTATTAAAGTCACATTGTGCCTGACAGGATGCTAATGCTACAACAATGGTCAAGGTGAGAACTGCTAAAACTTGCCTCTTTTATCTGCTTTTGATAATGGGGGCAATGGGGCTTAATGTAGTCTTTGGTATAAAACCCTTACACATGTCTGTCTTTCCTTTAGTGTGTGTCTCTACTGTACTACCATTTCCATCTCCTCAACACATTAAAAATGGGTTCATATTCCAGTGTTCTTTACAAAAGATACATGTCAGGGAAACAGGGACTAGACATGGTTATCCAAAGCGGCAACCTCCGGTGCTGAAAAATGAGTCCAATGCTGAAGTGCCAAAATCTGCAGTTCCTCTAATGGCCACTTGAGACTGGCTCCAATAGCGAGTCAATCCCCATAGACCCCCATGTTACAATGTCAACTTTACAGCAGAAATAAACATGTTTACAGCCTGGTGCAAAAAACAGTTTTGGTCTCTGTAGCTAGTTTCCCCATTCATGACAACTATATGGGCTGTGAATTTTTATATAGCTCATAAAATGAAATTATATTAAGCCAAGCCGGGAGTTAGGTGGGAGTCAGACACTGCCAAGATGACAATGGCCCAAGGCAGCACACTTGGAGATCCAAACCCGTTCTTCAGAAATTCTATGGGTGACGTCACGGAGAGTTTGTCCACTTATTTATACAGTCAATGGGTAATCCATGTCAGACTCCTAGTAAGCTGTAAATGTAACACCTTCTGTAACAACGGGGAGGGTTTCTGGTCTATGTGAGTATTCGTTTTTTCTCCTGTAGAATTACTAGTGTGTGTGAGGGAGGCACACACTGCAATACAAAAACACACATACACAGCAGGCTTTGCAAATATTCTTGAGCCTGCTTTCTTGCCTGATTGTTCTTGCTTCACGCTGCATGGTTACAATCTTTATCTCCTGTTGTCTCCTGAATACATTATAATTGAACATATATAAGTGCGTGTAGATAGCAGGATATTGTGCAATGTTCTCCTTTGGCCCTCAGGGAGAGTTAGAGAAACAGTTGCTTCAGGCTAACCCAATCCTGGAGGCTTTTGGCAATGCTAAGACTGTGAAGAACGACAATTCCTCACGATTTGTAAGTCAACACATCCACCTTTACTGTATTGTTTATTACCTAGCATACACTGACACATCTGGCTATGTGTCATCTATCATGAATTATTTGTTTTCTGCAGGGCAAATTCGTTAAGCTCAACTTTGACTTGGCCGGTTACATCGTTGGAGCCACTATTGACACCTGTATCCTTTATCATAAAATAGAGTAATACTGTAATAGAAGGCAAATCGCAGACATTTAAAATACTTATAAAAGAATAATATATGTTAATATAAGTAAAACAATGATACTAGATTATACACGCTACCGCTTTAAACCAGTCTTTGGTCATATATTTCCTCCCTAACCTGGTTCTGACTTGACCAGACCTGCTGGAGAAGTCCCGCTGCATCCGACAGGCCAATATTGAGAGATCTTTCCACATTTTTTACTACATGGTGGCTGGAACCCAGGACAAGATGCGTGGTGGGTCCTAAAGTATAAATAGGCCACTCCGATATCTAAATGGAAATGTTAAGTGTGCGTGTGTTCGTGTGTGTGTGTGTGTGTGTGTGTGTGTGTGTGTGTGTGTGTGTGTGTGTGTGTGTGTGTGTGTGTGTG
>JAOEHI010052462.1:0-16701 GCA_025447815.1 Percopsis transmontana | reverse complement strand
ACCATGTAACCCCTACCTGCTCCATGTAATAGCACCATGTAACCCCTACCTGCTCCATGTAATAGCACCATGTCATTCTAAGTCGCTTTGGATAACAGCATCAGGGGGCAAAGGGGGTTTTACAGACATGGAATGTTACAAAAGGTTTTGATCCATAAATTGCATCTAGTAACCTGGGTGCACAACCTAGTCAACTAGCTACTGGAAATACAGCAAACAAGACTTTTCTTATTCTACAAATGAATAGGAGGAATAGGAGGAATACAGGCTATCTGCAGAAGAGATTCATTCTCAATATTATTTAAATGGAATGTGTTTTCAATCACAGTTCAATCAATTCTTCATTCATTTGATGGTCAAAATAGGCAATAGGATCATGACGGAAACATAAACACAAAACACACACAACCCCCCCCCGCGCAAATGTAGTGCTTGCGAGCTGTGATAAATCCCGCTTGCAGAAACAGGCATATGAAGGAGCCTCTCGGTACGTTGCTATAGCAACTGTGGAGCCGGCGGGCGGGGGGAATCCGAGACACAAAGCGTTAACTTGCAGCGAGGACAACACACAGAGACACGTGTAAACACACACACACACACACACAGCAACAGCAAGCAGCTTCACAGGCTCCATGAAAGACACTCGACATTGGGATTTCATTGCTATTTCACATCGGACACACACACACACAGAGAGAAATACAGTGTCCTTGTGGCAGCATGCTGCTTCTTCAGCAAGAGCAGTCACGTAGGGGGGCGATGTGGCGTACATCACCTCTGGAAGCCTCTGAGCTTTTATATGGCTCAGCCCCGCTGTTAGCCGTGCGCGGCTCGCCGCTGTACGTTTAACGGCGCGTGCCAAACAACCAACACAGCACGACCACGACCCACTGGCGGGGAGGGGAGAGGAGAGGAGAGGGGGAGGCAGGGAGGGCTGGGTGGGCCGGGTGGGGGAGGGCGTTCAAGGGAGAAAGACTAGGAGAGCGAGCAGGAGGAAAGCAGAAAGCGACAGAGGGAAGAGCAGAAAGAGAGAGAGTGTGTGTGTGCAGTGAAAAACAAACAGTCAGGCAGACAGTAATAGTGACAGACAAGCAGACAGACACATGACAGAGAGTGAAACTGGGCTAGTACACTAGAAGAACAGAAAGAGACACTAAGGAATGCACTAGGAAACACACTGTATCTGCACACCGGTTACCGTACACTCTCTGCTTCACTGTACTGAGACTATTTTTTAATTGACTTTAGATTACAGTGTGTGCCTATGACTATATTGTATGTGCAGTTGACCCTTGCTTTGTTGTAAGAATTTCATTGTCCGGAATAACCCTGTGTTCTATTGTGCATTTGACAATTAAAAACACGTTGGGCTCTAGTTTGGGCTCTAGTACCCAATGTAGCCTACCTACTGTACCTTAAGTTCATTTCCTTTTTCTGCTAGCCAGCTTGTTTGTCATATTCATATTTCTGTAATATTTCTGTAATCTATCCTGGCACGCTGCGAAAACCCGCCAGGGTGTCTGCACTTTGACCGTTTAACCGTTGTCATTTTCTTCATTGAAAACCCATCACTCGTTTGATTACAAGGCATACACATACAGTACATGCTGGGGATCTGTGTGTGTGTGTGTGTGTGTGTGTGTGTGTGTGTGTGTGTCAGTATCAGTCGGTACTGCATGTGACTTTTCAGCACAGGTCCAGACAGGCGTCTCTCCATCTGTTCCGTGCTACTGTGGAGGTGAGTTACTGCTGCCTTATTACTATGTGTGTGAACATGTTCACACCGATCCAGCCTCACACACTGTACCTCACCAACAGTGTGTGCACATTACGTAGGCTAGGAAACGCACACACACACACATACACACAAACACACACACACACACACACACACAAATGCATGTACAGTACACATACCAGTACCATTCCAAATCTTTTAGATGGAACTGCGGTAAAAGTTTTTATCAAGGCCACAAAGTATAGTATAGTATACAGAATTAAGAAAACAAATGGGAAAGTATCGCTGCAAACCTCGGATATGAATATATTACGTTAACATTTAACCGTTTTATTAATTGTTAATGTAATGTTAACGCAATTGCGTTAGCATTACAAGGCATGCTACTAGCCCACATAGCGATCACCAAGACTGTCATCCTGAAATACTGCCTGAAGTTTCTACCGCTCGGCCCGCTCCTGAACAAGATAGTGGCACTCCCATGGAGATTTGTTTTTATAATTGTCGTTAAATTGTTTTTTTATTTATTTATTTAGTCAGTCAGTCAGTCAGTCAGTCAGTCAGTCAGTCAGTCCACGCATTCCCGCGGGATTATTTTTGGAGATTTGAAATGTTGCGTCAAGACTTGTGTAGTGATTTTTCGATTCTGGCCCACCGTGGCATGTTATGATTGCGGTTTCTGTGAGGAAGTTCGGAATTATAACATATTCATTGTTCAATTTGTGTTTATAGCTACGAGGGTTATGCAGTGTTTGATTTGTTATGATCGTGTTATTTCCTCTTTCAAGTATACATAGCCATTCTTCTGACTGGCTCATTGAGATGCCTGTGGTATTCTGATTAGTAGCCAGGGTTTTTCCTGCATAGAGACTTGCGAGGCGGCCGCCTTCGCCAAATTTCGCGCCGCCTCCAGCTCTCGACAAAACTCTGGTGGGCGTTTCATAGAAAACGCTGTTTTCCAACAAGCGTTGCACTCGGTGGATTTCTCTCATTTGTAACTGCTGTTGCGGCATTACGCATCAGTCAGCCACTCCCCCGTTGCTGTATGCTCTCAACGTGCACCAGACCGATGCATTTAACTTTAAAATGTACACAATTTTCTTCCGCTCTACTGATCAGTTCGCCGCCCCCCCCCCCCCAAGCAACAAGACAGGCCTGCATTTGCACATGTATGCTCTGTTAGCTCAGAGAGCATAAATATCGCTGTCCATTTGCTACGCATCACCAGTGAGAAGCCATATACTGTAGACTCCCCTCGATGACGACTTGATGAGTCATCGATAAAAACGTCTAGTTATCGCCTAGGTAACGGGAATCACTTAGCAACAGGGCCAACATCACCCACTCTCAATGTCATGGAGACCAGGGGTGTCCTTCAATAGTGTTTAGCCAGCCCTCCGGTTAAGTCTCGTTCTCTCCGTTTGCTGTGTTCATCCTCATACTGTCTCTCTCCATCTTGGCCTCTGGCAGGACAGCTGACTCATTCTCTCCTCCGTGTGTCTGTCTGTGAGGCGAACTGAGATCTCGCCTCTATTTTCAGTCTGCAGTGCGACGTCACAGACTGCACTGCCCCCACACAGCCTTACATAGATGCCATTCCAGCTTGGGGAGATCCACTTCCACACCAACACGCCCCATCCCACACACACACACACACACACACCCTCCCTCGTTCAATAAACAACCATATGGTGGATCATTATGTTAAATTTCCATCCAGGAGAGCTAGCGGGAGGTTCTCGCCAAATAACTGACAGCAGCCATTTTGGCTCCGCGAGGATTCAGTTTACCCACCTATTTGGTCAGTCTAGTTGCATCGAAATCTTCTAATATTACTATTACACTAATTACACAAAAAATGTAGACATCCAATAGTGACACACCTGTCATCTTTTCGTAGCTCTGCAGCGTTGCAATGTGGGCGTAATTCCGACACACGCTAAAACGCTTAACGTAAAAACACATACACCTGTAAAAGAAAAACTAAACCGAAATCCTACGTTATTTACATTAAACTAAACAATTCACCATGTTGTAATACAACGCTGCAGAGGCACTAAAGGATGACAGGCATGTGTCACTGTTGGAAGTCAACATTTTTTTACCTCCAAAATGTGCACAGTCGTTATGGGAACAGTGGGAACAGTGACGTTGGTGGAACTCCTCGATGCAGGTAGGTGCTGAATCAACTGCTGCTACAATTCCCTGCTGGTACTGGACCACACGCTAGGCTATATTGACTGTGCTCTACAGGAGATATTGAACATGCCACACAAACACACACACACACACATACACACACACACACACACACACACACACACACACAAATGCACAGCTGAAGTGTACCCACACTCCCAGTCCCAGCTGTGCGTGTCAGAATTGCGTACAAACACACACACACACACACACACACACACACACACACACACACACACACAGTATTCAGTTCATACCTATATCTGATTGTGTTGCGACGCGTGTTATGCATGTGTGTGGCCATTAGTTACACGTGCGTTGGCTATGCTCAATGAAAACATCTTCCAGGTCTTCCTCAGATCGGGCCCGGTGGGTACTTTCATCCACACATGGTTGTTTAGAGCCCTTTGTAGTGAGCGCTCCTCCACAGCGTACTAATGCGTGGCTCTATGTAATATGCCAATGACGTCAGCCTGCCACAAAGGCTGGCAGTGTGGAGGGGACACCACATCCGCCCATCAATGCATGCACACACATGTACAAGAGCACACACACACACACACACACATATACTGTGGGAAAAACTAGGACTTCACAGCCTGGCATGGGGACCCTGTGACTCCCTTGATGAGACAGATACGTCGCAAGACAAAACAGATGTTATATTCTGAGGGAAGGAATCCGCCCAAATCACAAAACCATAATCAGGACCAACAACAGAGAGGTGTGATTCATCGAGCGTTTCCAGACTAATTGTTACCACGGCACTCCCATGGTGTTTATCTGTCTGTAGTACAGGCCCCGTCTCTGGCTAGGTAGTAATAAGGCCTCTGAGAAGTGGCATGGCTTTATGAGTTTTCAGATACAGGCTCTAAATCCATTCTGTTAATCACTGCCAATCCACATGGATGCAACCTAATGGGATGTCTATATATAGGCTAACAGTGTCTCAGCAGCTTTAATTTAGACCGTGATGTCATTCTAAAGTGATGGAATATATGCTGTACACTGTACCGTGATAGAATATACTGTACAGCAGAGCTTAAATATACTTCTCTGACTTCCACTGGTACTGGAGGTGTCACCTACCCCTACGTCGTGTTCGTAATTGGTAATTTAGCAGATGTTTTTATCCAATGTGACTTAGAGGTTGGAGGACAAAGGATTAAGTGCTTAAACAGCTTAAATGTTTCCTGATAACGTGTAGACATAAGACTTCTTGGTCAAATATATTGAGGGAGACGAGTTGAGACACAATGGAGGTTAATTAAATTCACCATACAGAATACGTCCCTAACATCCAGTAACAGTAACGTGTGTACATAAATTGAAGTAGGAAAGCTAGAGTCATTTTTTTTTTTCAATATCACTTTAACCTTACTCCTTTAACATTTTACAGACCAGATTCCCCCCTGAGACCATCACTACGCCTTCTCTGTCAAAACAAATATTAAGATAGCCACTTCTCCAGCTTATAAAATCAGATAGAAATGCAGCTGGAGGCATAAAAGGCACAAAAACGCCTCATCAGAAAAGACAGCAAAGACAGAAAGAGAAAACCGGTCTGCCTAAATCAATCAAAACCGGATATATATTATTTTTAAGGCCTTTTAGGCTACAATTTAGAAAAGCCTAGCTGCTGATCTGACTCGTCTTCCAGATATTCCCACCATGTTGACCCTGCACTCCACCAATTTATGTGATATTGATTCCATCAGGCCAGTGTTTTCATTATTTGTTTTTGCTATGAAACTAATTTCTTTCATACTAGGATTTGTTGCCGTTTTCTTATCTTGATGAAACAAGATGATGTTTAGTTTTTCCCACAGAATTAGATTCTATTGGTGGTGGTACTGTAACTGACGAGGGAGTGGACCTAGGACAGTCTAGGGGGTCCGGGGGCAGGCTTCCCCGTGAGAAACATTTAAAGTACATTTTTAAGTTAAATGCATCAATCTGGTGCACTTTGAGAGCAAAAATAACAAGTTTGCTCTAGGAAGAACTTTGCGCTCTTGTAAACAATTTGACTGCCAGGAAATCAGTGTCATCCAAATTTGGTGCCAATGGTGTACAACACATTATGTTCATACATAGTAATCATAAATTAGTATAAATTAGTATAAAATGAATGTGAGAGATCTCACTTTATAATGTTTGTAATACAGCTGTATCATCAACCAAATGTGCTTATTAATTCTAGCTTACTTCCATAGTTTAGCTTAGCAACAAGCTATTTAGGCTAATTGTTGCTACTTAAGACCCGACGGAATTTGACATATTTTTTTGAATTGACATATTTTTAGCGATTTACTCCATTTAATTCAGATTCGCTTGATCAGCCACTTGTGTTCAACATGGGAGATTGTGAGCATGTGACCATGTTTCCACTCTCTCAATGGCTGCAAAAGTGAACTCCCGAGTAAATGTTTGGGAGTGGGGATTAGCGGCCAACATCTGGGAACTTTCGCCACTGTGAGCGGACTTCGCTGTCCCCGCTCCTATTGCGCTGTTTCACATAGGAAATGCATTGAGTCTCATTGTTCCGCTCTCCACGCCCAACTGCCTGCTGAACGCAGCGATATTGTGGGAGCGTGCGAGGAGGAGGGGCTGAGCGAATCTACAGTGAGATGAGATTTTAACCATTTTAAACAGTACAACAAAGCTGGAAATCAATATGTGGCGGTCAATGTTAATATTGTGGCGTCCCGCCACGAATAAATCAATGTATGGGAAACCCTGATGTTGATAAAGGCAAAATGAAAACACCAGATTGAATCCCTGAAGCTAAATTCCACCCAGACCAAACCCAGAAGCCCTTCCTGCAGCCATTGTACCTTACGGCATGAATCCTCGTCAGCCTTCCACTACCTGTTTCGAAGGGCCCTGTGGCGCAGTCGTAGCACGCTCAAAGCCAGGTCCCATCTCTTCCTAGTGGGCGGAGAACAGCTGTGTTCCATAGATCCAAGGGTGGATAGACGTGTGGACGGAGGGACGGGTGGAGAGACACTGTGGAGAGACACTGTGCACTTTCTACTGCCGACCCCCACAGGCCGATCAACGCTCACACGAGACGGGCCCAGCCTAGAATTCCTGCATCAGGAATTCTAACACCCACCTGCCAAAGGTTCCGCTCAACGCTCGCTGGCGTTACGACACACACACGCGGGCGCACGCGGGCGCACACAGTATGTAACACACACAGACATAGCATAGGGACAGACACACACACACACACACACACACGTACCTCAAATACAGTTCAGAAATGAGGCAAAAACGCATGGGCACCTGCAGTATTTATCCACAATACCGGTAAAACATCTTGTTAAGTAGACAAGCAGCATAATCCAAACATGGGGCCAAATGACATCTGAATACAGTATATGGCCAGGATGTCAGATGAATTGCAGTGTCAATCTATCTCTGTCAACACGCCAACTGTCACTCACCGTCGACAGAGAGACAGGCTAGAGGCATCCACTCAAGGGTTTCCATGGCTACCACAAAAAAAAACATGACAAGGTATTCCATAGATGAATAGGAAGACTGTGTAACACATGGTTTAAATAAATATATATATATATATATATACACACATACATACATACATACACACACACACAATATATACACACACTTGTCTTATTATGTGCAGGTATGGGGACCCACAGTAATTCCACACTGCCCCTTTAAGTACGGTTTGAGCCGCGCTAATGTGCTCGGTCACAGTTTCACAGGGAGGAGTGTGGAAAACATGCAGAGATATGCAGACAGGCACACGTGCACATGCACGCGCACACACACACACACACACACACACACACACACACATAAACAAATGCTCTCCCCAAGTCCCAAAACAAAAGGACCATTATCCTTCAACCACAGCAGAAACCGGGGGAGATAAGACCCAGTGTTACCCAGAACATCGCACACGTCACTCTCTCTCCCGATGCCTATTCCCCTGCATACATCCGAAGCCAACCAACTTCCTCCTGTCCTGAAGTCTCTCTCGTTTGGCCTCGATATTTGTCTCTCTCTAACTGCCACTGTCTGTCTGTCTGTCTGTCCGTCCTCATGGCTTCCTCTCCACTTCTCCATGGGGGGAGAGCTCTCTCGCTCCCAAGGCAATCATTGCACCACATTCCACGCCCCCCCCCCCTCCCACCCACCCTCTTCTCTCTTGCTCCCTCCATTTCCCTCCCTCTTTCCGTTCCAAGATGGCTTGACAGCACAAATGTGATAGCTGATAAGATGACCAAGGACTCGTATAAATATTTTCATGATAAAGACAAGACAGAGCGATTTACAGAGAGGGGGGAGGGGGTGATGTGGTCATTGCACGACAGGAAAAACTGGTATGCTGTTTATGTTAACACTGAGAGTTAACAAGGACAGAGTGCTGCAAATACACAAACAGATGCACGCACACACACACACACACACACACACACCACACACAGGATGTCTGTCAAGTGCAGCCGTCAACCAAAGTGATTAAAACGCTGAGCATTCTTACTCAGCGTCATGTGGATGCACCCAGTCCATCTTGTAAATAACTTGAACTCTAAACGTGTGAATGTTATCAATGCAATTGCGCCTGTTGAGGTTGAATCTGCCTCTGGTAAGCGAAGAGCACCGTTGAGAAATGCTGCGTCTGAAAAGAGAACGCCGTAAAGCTGAACGCAAATGGCGGAAAACAAAACTACATGTATATATCATGGCATATATATAGAGAGACTCAGTGCTTACAACTTGGACATGAAAAGTGCTGGAGAATCCTTTTTCTCCAATATCATTACCAAAAACATTAATAATGCACAAACTCTATTTGCAACTGTCGAGAGGCTGACAAATCCCGACACAAACACCCCCTGAACTCCTATCCATCTATAAATGCAATGAGTGTGCATCCTTTTTCACTGATAAAATTCAACATATTAGACAAGCCACCAATACTTCCATGTCAAACTAAAGTGTTGGATCACTACCATGTTTATATAAAAGTAATATGGAAAGGCGGAAACAAAGAAGAAAGGCTAAAAGATAGCTCACACATTGACATACAGTCTTTGAAAACCAAAAGACCAAGCCAGAAATCTTAGTGTTTTAGATATAAATTTAGATCTATATTCAGATCTAAATTTCAATAGTCACATCCAGTCAGTAACAAAATCAGCCTACTATTACCTTAAAAATATAGCAAGACTTAGAGGACTCTTGTCCAAACAAGACTTAAAAAATTGTTCATGCCTTTATAAACCCTAGGTTAGTAATGGTCTCTTTTCAGGCCTCCCTAAAAAAGTGCTTAGGCAGCTACAGCTTGTTCAGAATGCTGCTACTAGAGTCCCAATAAAGACAAAAAAATTGACCACATTACACCAATTCTCAAATCCCTGCATTGGCTCCCAGTGTGTCAGATAATAATTGATAATTGATTTCAAAATACTGCTACTCACCTATAAATCACTAAATGGTTTAGGGCCAAAATACATTACTGAAATGCTTTTACAATATGAACCCTCTAGACCCCTCAGGTCATCTGGGACTGATATGTTAACTGTCCCCAGAGTCAAAACAAAACATGGAGAAGCAACATTTAGCTAGTATGCAACAAATAACTGGAATAAACTTCCAGAAGATTTGAGACTTGCACCAACACTGACTACTTTTAAATCCAGCCTAAAACCGTTAATGTTCACCAGTGCTTTCTGCTAAACTACAAATCTTGCACTTTTTTTAATTCATTTAAATTAATAGTCTTTTTATGCATTATATTTGAATCCTGTTTTATTGTATAAAATGTGTGAAATGTGCCTATAAACTTAAACATGATGTGTTTCCCATCACCTTTGACCTTTGACCCAATACTCTACTGCGGTGAAACCCAAGTGTACCCGGTCAGCATTAACAGATCAGGTGACCAGGGACCGTATCACATCGACCACTCTTCAGGGCGTTTCCATGGTGATCGCCTCAACACGTCACACCTAAGACGTGTCTTGTTCACTCTGGATATTTGACTCACTGATTCCCGTTACTGAGCCAAGGAGAGCTAGGCAGGATAGGCTAGTGGTTAGCAGCCGAAAGGTCCCGGGTTAGATCCCTTGACCATTTCTAACCCCTTAATGCTCCTTGCACTTGTAGTTTTACTCACTGTAAGTGAGTGAAAAAAATTTTTGGGATGAAAGCTTGTACTAAATGACCTGTATGTTGTCTTGGGTGGGACTTACTTCAGTAATTACTGCATAAGGTAGGATATAAAGGGGAAAACCACACACAAAATGAATCAATATACCAGTGGAGGGGGGCATTCATCCACTTCATATGGCTGCATATAGGCTCAGGGATTTGAGTCCTCTAGACATCATTTACAGTCCTGAAAGCTATATGCCAGTTTTGTAGCGTGACACATTGAAACCTATAGGCCTAAGTGCAGAAGTCCCTAGGCTTTTTAAAAGACTAGGCACTCAAAGCGGCACAAGAAACTAAAAGAGAGAGCGAGCAGGGAGGGAAGCTATGGGAAATGAAAACAAACACAGTATTTTGACATTAGAACCATAGATTAGAATAGAACAGAACTGAATAGAACTTGATTGTCCAACTAGAGCGTTACAAAACATCACATTAAAACACACAACCCACACGTTCCATGTGCACTAGATACTGTATGTACTAGGGCTGTGCTAAAAAAAAAAAATCGATACAGCAATATATCGCGATATTTACTTTCAGCTCAAAATTCAATTCTATAAAAATAAATATAATTTAAAAAATAATAATAATAAAGGATGGACAATGTATAGATGGATGAAAGGATGGTGTGACACATGGACATGTGAACGAACCAGTAAGAACATACAATTAAAGGCTGTAGAGAGATATAGAGGCCCAAAGAAGCAGGGGGAGGGGGAGCCAGACGAGAGGGGCACTGGGGTCTAATGGGGGCCAGGCGGGCAGACAGGCCGGCTAGTTTGCTAGCTTGCCCCTCACCATGCTTCATTAGCTGTTGTCATGTTGTGGCATGGCTGGGTCTGAGATGACCAACGCACTGCCCGCGCGTTAGTGTGCGCGCATGTGTGTGTGTGTGTGTGTGAGCCAGTGTGTGTGCACGCATGGCTGTAGTGATGTGGGTCAGACCAGACAAGATGGTGGAAGCCCAGACTACAATAGTCTAGACGGGAACACGTGATGGCTCTCCCCTTCACGCTACTGCTATCGCTACCGCATTTGCCCGGGCCTGATCTGCTGTACACACACTTATGGTGGTAATGTGTCATTTTCGGCCACAACGGAGTAGTGTTAAGCCAAAAATGGGTCACACACACACACACACACACACTGCCTGGGTGTGCAAATGCATTGCGAGCTTTGTCCAATCACGTCACTCAGATTTGCATCCAAATAGAACGGTGGTGCGGCTTTAGCTGAAGGTTTTGGTTAAAGGAACGTAAATACGTCAAAATGCCCTTTTCCTCTCCACTCTTAGGTCTGTCCTCCATTTCCCCTCCTCCTTCTTTCTCTTCTTCATTTACCATCTCTCTGCTTGAAAACAACATGAGCCATTTTGTCAAACACACCCACCCACCCCCCTTTGGAGTGCCGGCTTGACAGACAGCATTGAAGATAGCTGAAGGTACTGTACCCATAACAAGATAGCTCCTCTTTCCTTCTCAGCTGCTACATATTTCCTACTAGAGGGCACTTGGCAGAGTGCATGCGACTGAAACACGAAACAATTCTCCCGAAATATCCACCTCCATCAAAATATATTAATTTAATCTGTGAAATATGACTATTTTATATATTATGTTGTTTTTGTACCCTACCGTCCATAAATTAAGAAGATAAAGAAATCTCTCAATCCAAATCCAAATCAACACCAAAATCGAATTAATTTGTCCTTGGCCCGAGGGCATGGATGACCTTCCCAGCGAATTTCACTAGAGTGAAAACATTACCTTTGGTGAAGGTAATGTTGCCCCAGTCTTTCCTTATATGCGTTATAAGCCAGCTTTATAGCAAAGTTAGAGGCACAGTCAAACGACAGACAACACTGTTTATTTAAATTACCATTATGAGCTGATTTTGTATGGTGTGATTACGCCATCTCTCTTTATATTGAATCACAGGGAATCCTGCTTTTCCCCGCACGTTTCTGCACAGCTAAAAGTGTCAGTGAGCTTACATTTCCTTCATCAATCAGCTATGCTACAATCACTTGGGCAAATACATTTCGTTGTGTGACTGGTTATGTGAATTAATTTCAACGAAACATCCCACTACATTGCAAGCAAGTCCAAAGTTGTGGTAAGTGGTAAGGAAAGGCTTTCAGCTAAAACTAGACGCAGTCACCCCATAAACAGAAACTTCAAACACCACTCGCACTATGACAATGTCAAAGCACTTGAAAATGTCATTACACACACATACACACAAACAACTTTAGCTAGTTGGGTGTGTCTGTCTATCTGTCTGGGTCTTGTTTATCTATGATTTACCTAGAATCTGCAGTATTGCGTTCTATGACCAGCACATATTAAAATGTGCCCATACTGTATGCGTGTTCATGTGTACTCCCATGGCCCATTCCTCCAAATCTATCCTAATTTTATGTCCATGCACAACTGCCAATATAATTCCCCTCTCCTCTGTGCCCAACTGCCCATGTAATGCCCTGTGCTGTTAGTGCCCATTTAATTCTGTCTATGTGCGCGCCCACCAGGCTGGGCATGAGCGTGCCTGTCTGAGGCCTGGCGCAGGCTGGAGCGTCTGGCGGTGGATACTGCCTGCTCCCTCTTGGCATAGCATCAGTGGCTACCGGAGTCACGTGGCCTCCTGCCTCCTCCTCACCTGCCAGCATGTCACAATGAGCTTTTCTCTATTTACTTACTGGGAGAGGAATGTGGGCGGGGTTTGGCTGAAGGCAAATTTAATGGGTTGCGATACATGCCTGCTACAACAGGGCGCACCGCGACCGTCAGAGCGGTTCACCTGCAGGTATTCCTGTTGACCTATGCTGTAACAACCCTGGTTCCACTCTGGGATTGGCGCTTGCTTATATTATTTGTTTTATACTTTAGAGAAAATCCTTTTCCTTTATTGACTGAGGTTTAAATAAAGTAATGTGTATTCTTCTTACACTGTATCATGACACTGTATCAACATTCAGTGTCAACATTCAGCAGGAAAAAGAAAAGGAAGCCTTTGAGAAAAAAATAGGAAATAGCAAGGAAACGTCTAATCAATCTTGCAGTTCAATTCTGTTTGTGTGTGTGTGTGTGTGTGTGTGTGTGTGTCTCTCTCTTTTTATGTGGTATGATGGGGGATACTGTATGTGTGTTTGCGAGGGCAAACTGCATGTCGTGTGGCTTTGCTAATTTAACAGCCTACGTCTCCTTAAAGGCCACGGGGCCCTTACCGAAACGGAATCCGTGTGGACAAAATGTGAACGCGTCTGCATGCGCAAGCAGATCAGAGATGCTATGTGGCGGTCCCGAGGTGCCATTGTTCAGCAATGTAATGCGCTGAGGTGTGTCGCGGGGCGGGCTGCTGTCTCAAACCGCCGCTGGGATGCTCGGGCTAACGCTGGTGGATGTTGGCAGCCCTGCTGTGTAAGCTCGGTTCCCCGGTACCATAAGAAGTGTGGTACCGGGGTGTGTGTGTGTGTGTGTGTGTGTGTGTGCGTGTGTGTGTGTGTGTGTGTGTGTGTGAATAGCTTAACAAGCTTGTACTGTTGTTTTTCTAGATTTCATACCACAATACACAGCAGTAGTTGCTGTGAATGTAGAATGGGTGGGTATGGTACATCGTATGAATGTGCATGCTTCTTATTATGGGATATGCGTATGTGCTTGTGGGTGTGTGGTTGTTTTTCAGTAGCCGTCTAAACGTTGTGGCACCACGCAAGAATGCCACACTGCTCCACTGCGTTTTTTTCTCTCTCCTCGCAACGGTCAAGTTGTGTGATGACCCAGACAATAGATGAAGACAGACAGCTTCATGGGATGGACATTTACCCGCCGTCCATCAGAGGCTGAGACGGACAAAGGGACAGTCACACAGAGGACAGAGACAGAACGACAACAGTCAGGGGGAGAGGAGCGTGGAGGAGAGCGTGGAGGCGAGGAGGAGGAGGAGGAGAGAGGTGCGGCGTTGAATGGAAATGAGGGATAAAATGAAAACAATATATACGCAGACAAATAGAGGGGACGCAATGAAAGACAGAGAGCGATGGAGAGAGAGAGGTGGGACGAAAGGACGGAGCATCAGGCAGAGCAGGCGTTACCTTTCGGGGGACGAGGATTTCTCCGAGTTCACGGACATGAGCGGTGCCAGTTAGCCGCTCGCTCGCCGGCCGAGGGACCACGGTGGAGACTGCAAAGTGACGCCGGAGCCCGAACGCTGTAATCTCTCTAACCTAACCCTCCTCTCGCCTCTTTCCTGCCGCGCGTCCAAAGAGGGAGAGCTACCTCCCCTCCTCCTCCTCCTCCCCTCTATCACCCAATCTCTCTCTCTCTCTCTCTCTCTCTCTCTCTCTCTCTCTCTCTCTCTTCCGAGCCCCCCTTTAGAGGAGAAGAGGGAATGGAGGATGAAGCCCTGCGAAGGATAGGATAAAAAGAGCAGCTCTGCAGAATCGGGCTGAATGCGCTTGTGTGTCTGCAAGCGCGAGTCCGTGGGTCTGCGGGAGCGTGAGCCGACGGTCAATCAGACGCCCCTCCTCAAAGCGACGCCAGACACCTTCCTCCCGCCTTTGCTTCCTTCCTTCGCCTTTTTTTCTATTCACTTTCCTTTTTGTCGTCAGTAAAGCAGTTTATTTTCATGCCGACTCTCAGCTGTCCGCCTTGCTGTGGTTCAGCGGGGTGTTGAAATGAGCACACGGGACTCTCACACTCGCTGTCTCTCTATCTATCTTTCTCTCTCTCTCTATCTCTCTCTCCTCTTTCTCCCCCCTCGCCGTGTCTCTAGCTGACTCTATCGGGCCTTCTGCAGCTCTGCACAACAACAGAGCCCAGAGCAAGCCGGAACGTTCCACTTCGCGGCCAGAGAGAGGGGTGTCTTAGCTCACCAGCCAGGAAAACGAGCGGGTTCTTCCTTGAGGCGCGACATTCTCCCCCGCCATTCTCTGTCTTCCGTGTTGGTGCCTCCCTAGCTCAACCCCCCCCCCCTCTCTCTCTGTCTCAGCATCTCCATCCCCTTCCTCTCTCTCTCGTTCGCTCTCTCCTCTCTCTCTTCTGCCTTATTACGACATTCGGTATCTCGGGGCAACGCCGCACGGATCTGCTACCTCTTCCCCTTCCCCATCCTGATCCTTTCCTTCCCTCTCTAACCCATTTCCACCACATTTCTGCATGATGTGGGTGTTTTTGTGTGTGTTCTCACTCTCTCTCTAATGTCTCTCTCTCGCCCCAAATGTCTCAGATGAATTCCCTTCTACACAAGTGAACAACGCAAGGCCCAGAGGGTGGGACATTATGGAGGGGGGGGTCGGTTCTTTCTGTGTATCTCTCTGACCTCGATAGCAGCGTGTTTCTGTGCGAGTGTGTTTGAGGGAAGATTCACAGCGGGGGGTTGGGGGCAACCTGAGGTTACTGTAACAGCAGAATTGTGACATATTTAGAAATATGTCACACGCGCGCGATGAAGCGTAAAACCAGTAATAATACCGCACACATGATGAGACTCCGCAAAAAAAACATTGCTGCTTGTCTTTGTGAATGTGAATTGTAGATGAGAGAGAGAGAGAGAGAGAGAGAGAGAGAGAGAGACAGAGAGAGAGAGAGAGAGAGAGAAAGAGAGACAGAGAGAGAGAGAGACGGAGAGAGAGAGAGGGAAACAGGTAACAAGATAAAAGAAACAGACTATATACTGTATATATTCTTAAAGCACACACACACAATGATGCCCTTCCTCTCCACATACAGTAAGGGACTACATTAGACCCACATGACTGAGCCAAACTACTGTCCTCATTCAGTGTGGATGTGAGCCAACGGGGGGGGGGGAAGAACCGCCTGGCTGCCAGTACACCCGCATAGCAAGAGGATGATGCTACTGTACGCAGACCAATACTTTAGCGTATGAAACGCTGACTAATTCATTACTATTTGTATTCCCTCTATTTCAAAATACTTAGTTGGGAGTCTTCCTTGCTTGGATAAATGAATATTGTTCATATTGTTCAATATTGTTAGAATATGCAGTAACAGCAAGTGTGGAAACTTTACAAGCAAGAGGCTAATAAACTAGAAAGAAAACGGCAAGAAATCTTAAATCTTTTTATTTTATTTATTGATCAATTACTGTCTGTCACTCACTCACTCACACACACACACACACACACACACACACACACACAGAGAGAATGTATACATTTCACCAGAGGGTAGTACTGTACTGGTATCCCAACAAACCCCCTCCCCTCTGTTTGCTGAGGAGGTGGTACGGTCCGGATGTCACCAGGGCTGCACTTGGAAGTGAGACTGAGGACCCCAGATGACACACGGGGTACCCACACACACGCATGTAGGTTAACGCTGTCTCACACACACACACACACACACACACACACCGTACCCTCGTCCTTCCGTAGGCTTTACACAATTTTCACATTTGTGGACTGATGCAGATGTTCTATTTGGAGAAACAGAGCAGGAGAAGAGAAGGAGAGAGAGAGAGAGAGAGAGAGAGAGAGAGAGAGAGAGAGAGAGAGGGTGAGAGAGAGAGTGAGACTGAGATTTAGTGAGGGAGCGAGTTTTGGGGGG
>JAOEHI010052461.1:0-16703 GCA_025447815.1 Percopsis transmontana | reverse complement strand
CCCCCCCCCCCCCCCCCCCCCCCCCCCCCCCCCCCCCCCCCCCCCCCCCCCCCCCCCCCCCCCCCCCCCCCGAGTGAGAATGTCACGGTTGCCTGATCTCTCTGGGTGCATCGAAAGCGATGCGCTCACATCACACTGCAGCCGAATCAGTTCCATGTGTAGTTTTATTATTGGGATGCTAATTCGCTGTGGTGCCGGCACTGAGAACGTGTGAACCAAACTTTCCACTGATACAAGATAAGAATTCCTGAAAACAAATACATTAGCATAAATCACATATCGCTATTGTTTTCTTCGGACATACTGGGATTACTTTGCAGGCTGAGAGTATCTTTAGTCTCAGAGCATATAACACTGTACCTCTCATTGTGAGGGGGATACCATTTCTTGTGTTTCTATACACGACTGGTTATCTAGTTATGTCGTAGTGCAGATGGGTTAATGGCTAGCAGATGTGCCCTTTCAGAGAATGCTGGGACTCCAGTCTGAGCCCCACATGTGTGCACATAGACACAGTCAGGTATGCGTCACAATAGAAATCCGATGAGTTGAGGAAGGAAATGGCAGATATCTACAATAAAACCGTAGCATTGCTTTCTACAATAAGTCCCAGCCTAGACAGCTGCTGTTATTATTGGGTTTGGAGGTTGATAGTTATCTCCAACTGTCCATAGACTATTTCTGACTAGCTGGATCCCCTCAGTTTGAATCAATCTTGGCTACAGCTCTTTGTCAGTCTAACTGAATGTATTTATAAGAGGTCATACAATGACAGTGTTTATATTATGTGTCTGTTCATAAAAATACCAGCAGGTGTACAATATTTATAAATCTTTATTTAGCTATATAAACCTTCTCCTGACACACACGTATGTACTGCATGTATGTTCAATTTAAGTTTTAGGGATTCATTCACTGAATGTAGTCAGCTTTTCACGGGTGGTTCACGGGACTCGGGGATGGGGGACAGGTGAGGGCTTTCCTTACTCACCTGTTTCCCTAATGAAAAGCAGGAGCAGGAGAAGACTTGAGAGATACGAGAGACGTGAGACACACACAGCTGATGACACGCTGGGACCAGCTGAGAAACCCTGAGAAACCCTGAGAAACCCTGAGAAACCCTGAGAAACCCTGAGAAACCCTGACCCCCTTACATGCGCTGCCACATTTGGTGCCCGAAGAACAGGGACGGATACAAGATGACGGAACCAGCCCAGCCGGTGAGGATGGTGGCTGAAATGCTTCAGCGCATAGCGAATGTGCAAGGGCGGCAGGCAGCTCTGCGGAGCCAACACTTAGAGGCATTACAGCAGCAGACAACTACCCAGACACAGGCACTATTGCTGTTGGCACCGTGGGGGGAAGCGGAGGCATCGCCGTGCCCTGTGCCCTGCGCCCTGCGGCGGCACCGAACCAGCACCGAGCGGCGGCAAGGGAACCTGGTCAGGGCGGTGGAGTTGGCCGAGGACCACCTCAATGGTCAGGCGGCCCGAGGACGGAGGACCCATTCCGGGTCCGGAGTCCGGACCCATCGAGAGTCACTCCGGCTTCTCTGATGTGCATCTTGCCCAGATTGCCAGCTAGTTAACCCTCCGTTGCCACGGTGGAGGCTCCATTCGACCGGTTGGGCATGGAGCTCATTGGGCCATATGAGTGGAACGCTCGTGGCCATCACTTTGTATTAGTGTTGCAACGCGATACCCCCATGCAGTGCTACAGCGCAGCATCTCCGCTAAGGGTGTGGAGCAATCTCTGTTATCCAGAGTCGGGATCCCGAAAGAAATTCTGACTGACCGGGGCACTCAGTTTATGTCACGCAAATTGTACGGGTTGTTGGGGATTCCGGCGGAGAGGACTACCCAAACTGATGAGTAGTGGAACCGAACCCTGAAATCTATGAAGCGGAAGTTTGTATACGATGATATTTTTTTAAAGGTTAGTACTTTCACTTCATCTAGGCCTTTTTTGCAGTAATACATCTGTCTATCAAAATAAAGCTTATTACTCTGAAGGAAGATGTTCTTGCAGTATATGTTATGTCAAATCATATCCTACCGTTCTAGTAATTTACAAGTAATTGCTCTCTATTTTATCCTGTGCTTTGGGTTATTTACAGTACAACCCACCCATGAATGCTTCCATGGAAGGTGAACAGAACACTTGCTGAAGGTCATGGTCAAACAAGCAGAGAGAGAGAGAGAGAGAGAGAGAGGGGAAACATTCCTGGGCTTAACAGAAAGAATAAGGCACTGGGTCAAAGTTAGAGGAGGTCTCACTGAAACACAGTTTGTACATAGTGTCAAGCTTCCCATAAGCACACACACACATACACACACATACACACACACACACTCACTCAGAGTCTTTGGCCTGAGGTCATACACCAGCAGTTGTGTATGCCGGCATGTTATGCTAGCTTCCAGCGGACAACACTTACCGTAGGCTCTCTATGGCTGAACCTGTAGAGCCAAACTCCCAGCCTCAATACATCGCATCACAAACCTCTGAGTGACAGACTATGTCCATGTCCTTATACTGGTTTTGGCCTGGAGTTGACCTAGTGTCTAGTAAAGCCTCATATCTGAGAAATGTAAGGGAAGTATGCGATTGGATGTTATTGAGCTGCAGTTCGGATGTTTGCAATTAGAATGTGAAGGGAATAAGCTAGTGTGGGAAGGCCTATCGTGTTTGAATAGTGCATTCCACAGTCAGGCTGTAGAATAACATCCCCTGCACACACAGATACCGGTACAAACGGCCCCCCGGGGGCCCCCTTAACCGACCTATAGCAGTACACTGTCATAAACATGCTGTACTTGTACCGTAACACGTTAGGCATCAGCATAATTACCACATACTGTATACCTAAAACTGCAAATTATATAGTTGTTTGCATCATCATTACTATGTGATTTGTTATTTTACTTTTTTTTAATGTAAATACTGTAAGGCATTATGGGATAATGTTTGAGTGTTGTAGTACAGCAGTATATAAAAACCAGATTTGAATCAATAGAAAGTCAAATATTTGAATCAATTTGTAATAAATTATTCATTTTCTTTGTATTTATTTATATTTGGCTGGGGGGTGCATCAGTCTAGAACCTAGATGGGTCTGGTCAGGTCTACTTTCAGCTGAAATGAATGGAGCATATGTGTCACGCCTTTAGCATGCCAGCCTCCAATTGATTTAGCTGGGAGGTTCTCTTGGCAGTTGGCTCTGCCACGCAGGTCCTGTGTCGGCCTGGCAGGTCACCAACCGGGGCCTGCTGGGAAGAGAAACTGAAACGGCCATCTTGGGTGTATCTGCTCTGCCCGTGCTCTTTCTGTCCCTCTTTAAAAACACACGCTAGACACAATCACAGGGTCTAGAGCCACCGGGGAGATGACATAAGTCGCGACGAGAAACAATAATTTATTAGCTAAAAAGCAAAGCCTTCAGATTTCACGGTATAAGCCCACACTGTAACAACAAACATAGAGTCCTTACACACAAACAGCCAGAGCAACCCTTCTAACTACTAGTTAAATATGATCACAAAGAGGAGACACCTTGAAGTTCACCTCCAGTCGGCTAAACACAGAGACACAGTTAGAGCCACCGAAAGGTGTGTGCGTAGGGGGGTGGACCTCCAAGGCTGCTTTCTTCCGTCTTCATCTGGACCTTGCACACACACACACTCGCGAACGCACGCACACACACACACGCACGCACACATACGCGGACATGCCCACCCTAGAGAAAAGACCTCCTGTGTGTGCGTGTGTGTGTGTGTTTACTCCCTGGACTGTATAAATAAGTGGACAATCCCTCTGTCGCCATCTTGGCAGTGTCAGACTCCTGCCTAACTCCCGGCTATGTATAATGAATGGATAAATTGATGGCTTAATATAATTTCTACGGAAACTAGCTATACCAAAACAGTTTTTTGTACCAGGCTGTAAACATGTTTACTGACTGTTGATAGCATGAATGCCTATTTTCCATAGAGGCAGTTCCCATGCGTCAGCAAGCCTTCTCAGATGAGGACAATCTCTGTTTGGACATCGGAGCACGCTAGCTCCTGGCTGGCCAAATCCGATGGTCAAGTTTACTTTGGGGAGGATTAAGGATGAGAATGTTTGCTCTTTGACCGAAGCCGGCGGGAGTCCCCCACATTCTGCAGAGGGGGTCCAGGCCGGCATCTCCCGGTGCCAAGGCTGGCCGCCGGAGGGCGGGTCTGACTAATACAGGCACCAAAACAACCCTGCTGTCTGGCTCGGGGTGAATAGAGGCTTAATACCCAGAGGACCAACTCAGAAGTGATCGCACACAAGCTAACTTAAAACTCGCACGGCACTGCTTTCTCAACATCACACACACACACACACACACACACACACACACACACACACACACACACACACACACACACCGGGGGACAAACACACTCTCACTGTGTGCTCATTTATACGCAGAAAGCAGAAAATGTGAGCTGTTCATCCAAGGACAAGATACTGATGCCGATTAATTTCTATTAATTATGTTTGACATAATGCTAATACTCAATGTAAAAAAAATGATATATTTCTCCTGTATTTTAATAGAGAGGGGTTTTCTTAACCTTCAGACAACATTGGTATATAGTCTATCTAGTTATTTGTTGTATACAAACGTATGATGGGTCTATATAAGTATACAGTATAAAGTATAAAGTAAGCATTAATGGTATAAAAATAGAACCGAAAACCCAGATAAAGCAATTATCTGGGTTTAAAGAGATTAAAACATATGCGTAGCCATTTGGAAGCTAGCGGAAGTTTTATAGTACAGGCTAGACTTTATTCCCGGAATATGTGGTGAATATGTGGTGAGTACAGTTGCATCTAAAGTCACATCAGGCTACAGCTGTACAACCAGCATCCGCTGTCATGCAAGAGTCATGCGGTTCAGTGGTTCTCAGCATGTATTAAATATCCCTCTTTGTTCTGATGGCATGAGTCGCAAATGCTTAATACTTCACAATACCTGCTGCTCCTTCTGAGTGATGCCCTCTCACTCCATCTGCAAATACCTGGTCTGTGTCGAGACAGGCAGGAACGGCCCTCTGTTGGTGAAACCCCCGTTTTGACACAGAGCTGCAAGCTGACCTTGTGGCCCATGATAGTGTACCTGTACTGGGGGCGGAGAAGAAAGTCTCAACGGGGGAAGCATAGTGTCCTCATCCCAAATGAACCGCTAATATGGTCTGTTGACCGTTGAGCTTGTACTCAAACATGCCACGGAAGAAACCCAGCGATAACACAAACACCAAAAGACGCATCACCTTCATAAGATGATCATTATCATATAATCTAATCATTGATGCTTCTGTGTTACTGAGCGTCGCCGAGGGGGAGATGCTGCCGTGGACCTGGACACCACATGGACAACAATGGCTGACTCTCTCCACAACCACATCTCCTGCCCCCTGCGATGGAGACGCTGCTGGTGTGAACGCACAATGGATGTTGAACGGACCTGGCCGGGATTGGGGTCCAGGACGTGTCCTCGTGGGGCTTCTGTCACTGGTGCATTGGACTGCCGTTGCACACCTCAGTTCACATAATGTATGTGTTATGACTGGTGGGAAGAGTAGACCCAAAAGCAGACCCGGGAGAACACAGAACTCCTGAATGATCCGTTTATAAGCAGGTAGGAAAACAATTGCACCGAAAACAGAGGATATGCTTCCTGGTCGGAGAGTCGTGGAAGGTCCATGGGCGATTTCTCCAGGCAGGCAGAGATCTTGGGATCTTGGGATACTGTTGGAATACTAAGTCTAGTTTTAAACGAGTAACAAGCCGCAGCGTTAATACCATGTAGGTAAACTGACGATCTGGCGATGAATGAGTACAGGTGAGTATGGTGATGAAGATGGGGATCAGCTGCGGCGGTGGAGAGCCAGGGCAGGAAGCCACGCCCACTCAGGTACACAAAAAAGGACAGACAGGGATATAGACAGGAGACACTGAGGAAAGGGAGACACACAGACACAAAAGGCAGAGAAGGCAGGCTCATGACAGTATGACTCTGTTTGTCTGGGCACATTGGCCATCATTTATCAATCTAGCATAGAAACCAGCGCAGAGCCGAGCGCAGAAATCATCTTACAACAGGGCTCACGTGGGATTCATGAAAACGTATCAAACGTATCTCGCCAATCCCAGCACAAGAATGATCAGGCGTTGATAAATCTGGCGGCTGAAAACAAAAGAGGAACTTCTCCGACCTGGACATTGAAACATTAACATCTCAAGTCCAACTGGTACTCTTGAAAAGTGGCATTAAAGGAACTATAATAAATCTGAAACGCAAATAAAACTGACAAAATGTTTTGCATTGTCTTGTATCTATTGAATAACCTACCCTTTGTCACGATTGACAGGCAGGCCCTCTACCTCCCCTCCCAGCCTATTGACATTTTGTGGGGACTATTTAAGTTTGCCAACAGCGTTAGGCTGTTAGTTTCCATTAAAATAAGCGTTGTTTACTGCTCCCACGCTGGCTTGTGTCTTCCTTTGGCTCGCACATACTCCCGCTCTCGCCTTCTACACATCGTTAAACCCTTGGTAAAAACATTTAACTAATAACATTTGACATTTCACCTTTTAAAAGCGACGAATGAGGTCCTGTCTCCAGTTGGGGCTGTGCTGGCCACAGCTCTCTGGGCATATGCCCATCTGAATGCATTGGAAAATTGGCCAAAAAAAACCCAATGTGAAGAACACCTGCACAGGTAAGACATTGGAGCGTCGGGTTTCTCTCCTCAATTGAGGCTCTAAATTGTGGCATACTTCTACGAGGAGATGCCTTGGGAGACCAAAGCGACTGAATAGCCACCCGTCACGCTCCATGAAGAGATCCCTGCAGTCCCGAAAAACCCTCGCGCGTCAAAGGGGAGGACAGGTCTTCTAAACGAACCAGATCTGCCATTGCCGAGATTTGATTAATGGATGACTTCTTCATCCCTTGAAAATTGAGATTTGACGCCTGCCAATGTTCTTGTTTAAATAGGTGAGTTAAGCATCTAACCTATCACATTGTTAATCGGTTCGTCTACCCATTGCTTTTAATTGCTTACTTTAAATTGTGTCATCAGTAGCCAAGCATAATAAGTAGACAGATGACAGATACATTAATCTTACACCAAAAACTGTTAACCCTGTTAATTGTACACAAAGGCAATGTAGGCCTTTACAAAATAGAATGTTTGGCCATAGGCTACATATTTTAAAATTATGAATGCTGTATGTGGATGCACATGGTTAGATGCCAGATGTCAGAATAACAATTATCCGACTACTGCAGATTTACTCTGCTGCACTGCAAATCTGACTTGCGTACACGAGGTGAGACTTGACGTAAGATTTGAGCGTAGCGTCTGCTCACGTCCACATTGATAAATGTCGAGTTTTGTGTGGAAATGACCATACGCCCAGTTTTCTGTCATACACTCATTTCGTAAATGAGGGCCAGTGTGATACATTTTATTCAATGTATTTTGTTGTTGCCCACTCGGCACCTATTGCATCCTAACCGTCCTGGAAGGGTTGGATTCCTCCCTCTGTGGTCCCTTCTCAAGGTTTCTTCCAAATCCTTTCTGCGGTTTTTAATGAAGGTTTTCCTTGCCCGATGGGAGGAATAGGTGTCGTTTATTTCCATGTGAAATGTGGGCCTGTGCAGCCCTTTTACACTGTAATGTGAGTCTTTCCTGTTTCTGCATGTTGTGCTAATATGTAAATATTTTATAATAGTCAGACAATGGTGATGCTTATTATTTTGGAAAATCACTTCCTTATCAAGTCATGTCTGGTTGAAATGTTAGAAAATCACCCTTAGACACCCACCCCTGGTGTTCCTTTTAAACATTTAAAATGCTTGCTACGCCCCTGTATATGTTGACCCAGAACAAACAGAACCTGGGCTAAATGGGTAAAGCCCACACAAACAAGCATGGACAGGACATACACACAGACGCGAACACTCAAACAGATTCACAGTACATGCACACATGCAAACACACAGCTATACATAGCGTGAGGCTATTTCTTTATATTGTGAGTTGAAACAGGCATGTGTCCAAAGAGGACTCTTTTTCACTTTTTCAAAAAGCCCCTCTTGTTCAGAAAGGGCCAGAGGAATTTGAATGTTGTTTGCACATCATAAGGAATACTGTACCTCAACAACAACAAAAACACTAAACAAATATCTCCAAGTTTATATGTTTAGCACTACTTTATCTCCACTTCAGTGTCAACAGTATTTGGCTAATATGAGTTTCTCTGAGATTCACATTTTCCTGAGAATAGCTGACATCACAATGAATGGCCACAGTACCAGGTTTCCTGTACATACATCAAAGGTGGATTCCTATCTTCTGAAGAACCCCATGCAGTAACAGTCCGCTGGTAGAGGCTGTGTGCAAGGCTGTAATCACTTTTGAGCTTGAACGCATTAGCTGTGCTAGGGCTAAAGGCAAGTAGGAGGATTTATTGGGAATTGTCTTCCTACTATCTATATCTGCATCTGTTATGGGGAAGAATGGGTTGTTTAGCAGATCAAAGGTTGGCTGTCCTGGCTGGAAGCTTAGCCATCCTCCTCATTACACAAGCCATTCGGATCTGCCGCTATGTTTAGCTACTTAAAACAGTTGTGCATGCACAAGGCTCTGGATGTAATACAATTACATTAGGTCATTTAGCAGACGCATAAAAGTCCAAAAAGATGGATGGAGCACATGGAGGTTAGGCATCTGGCTCAAGGATGCTCACAGGTAGGCAAAATCTGAGGCTTGAACTCACGACCTTCCGGCTGGGAGTCTAACACCTAGACCTCTAGACTAGGCTGCCCCATAATGCTAATCCATAAATTACGTTTCTCAGTAGGATATACGCTACATGGACAAACCCCTGTTTTCTTTTGGAGGCATACTTACCACAGGAATCCTCCGCTGAGCTGAAGAAGTCAAAACATGTTTTAGAAAAACCACAGGGGAACACACAAACCTGAACTCTATCTCCCTCTCTCCCTCTCTCTGTCTCTCTCACAAACACATAGCTACACACACACACATATGAGTTTACAACATTTAACAAGTGGGATTGAAACAGATTTAATGTGTAATATTATATACAAATAATTATGAACAGCAAAAATGAAGGTTAGACAAAAAATACATTTATTCACTTCAATCTAACCGAAATCCACTCTATATTTTATGACTGTTATTTTAGGTCAACATAACAGAGGTTGAATAAAAATTATTTTCCAGTGTTTGTTATATTCTATTTAAAAAAAATAGCTTTTGTTGTTGCATTTTATTTTAATGTGAAGCTCAAATGATTTTAGCATTGCAAAGTCACATTGGCCCAGCACCATGTGTTTATATTATGTGAGTTGTCTCCCACCTACTGGTACATTTCAGAATAATTCAACTGACACTGCAGACGGTGCAATTACAAATAAAACATACAAGAGGGAGCTGGTGGTCTACTAATAGCTCAGTGACTTCCTCTATATGAAGGTACTGACCAGTTTACTTAACCTGAGTAGCTGTAATGGCACCTTTATTCTTTTTTTCTCTTTTTTTTCTTGTCTTTTAACTGTGTTGAGCTGCATTATTTCTCAGGGCCAGGGGGGTATTTTAAAACCACCCACGTTCGTTGTTGGTGCATGTCAACTTGACAAGCTAGCTAGAAGTACAGTCGTCTCTGTAGCAGAAAGCTCCCCGGATTTTTTAAACTATTAGATTAATAGAATGGGCATCTAAATGCTTCAAAGATACACTTTGTATTTATTCATTGTGGCCCGATGATTCTACATCTTCTTGATGGTACAGTGCAGCCTGTCAGAGATTAACACCTTTATAACAGACGCAATATTAGCCAGAAAAATACCACACAATAGCATTGATACACATACAATGAGTGCATGTAAGAGTCTCTGTCACAAACACGAAGATGAAATGAGTCTGGTTTCTCCAGAGCCAATCTTTTGTGTGACAGTGTGAAAGACACAAGACAAAGCACTTTCACACTGTCACACAAAAGATTGGCTCTGGATAAACCAGCAATTATACATATTCGGTTTGTGTCTAAAAGTGAATAGAAACGCACCTGCAGTCTTCTCAGATAGAGGTAGCAGTAGGTAGTGGATATCAGGGAAGAAGGGGTAGAAACCCATCCATCACGTCTGTTTAGGATTTACGAGGCTCAGCGTGTGTCTCGGCCCCCTCCCTATACCCTCGCATTCCCCAGCTCTCTCTTCTCCCGAGGGGCCTGCCGTCAACTTTGACCTGCACGAAACGCTTGTTAAATGCCTGTGTAATCCCTGTGTGTGTGTGCGTGCATATGTGTCTGTCTTCCTGTGTCTTGTGTGTGCCTCTCGTGCGCACGCTGTGGGCCGTGCATGACGGGCGTGCCGGGTGGGACCGTTTTCAACATGCCTCCACCGGCTCACATTGCTCCCCACTTGTTCCCCATGGAGGTGGTGCAAATGGTCCCCTGTGTGTGTGTGTGTGTGTGTGTGTGTGGGTGGGGGGGGGGGTGCACAACGATAAAGCAGTGGTTTTGTGGACCCACAACAGCTGGACCCACAAGATTAAAATGTTGACAGTGGTGCCTTGACTTGGTGTGTGAACGGTAAAACACAAATATGTGGTTGCACAACGAAAGCATCTATGAAAACGTTTTGAGGGTCTCCTTGAGCAGATATATTTGAACAGGGTGTGTGTGTGTGTGTGTGTGTGTGTGTGTGTGTGTGTGTGTGTGTCTGTGTGTATGTGCAAACATTTGTGTGTTTACTCATGTTTTCATATGTGTCTGCACAGTGTGCATATACCCATATGGAAAGAAAATGTATTGGTAACATATTTTAAGCTGCTGACGAAACAGACTCGAGATTTTTATAGAAAATGTATTTCCTTTCTGTGTGGGCATGTGCTTGCCTGTGTCGCCCTAGCAGGCTAGTGTTATCTGAAGAACTTCAACAAGCGTTTTGTTTTGAATGGGCTGGGCCTGATAAGATCTCCTTAGTGAATACTTTAGCGCCCATTGCTATAGGGATGGAATGCAGGGTGGTGCTAAGTCTGCGCTAGCGCTTTGGCTTCCCCTCACAGTGCCTCTGGGGGGGGGGGGTAATAATTCATGCGGTGACACAGGGCTGCACATGCATGCATAGCCCTCATTAGTTTATGTTAAAAAAAAAAAATAACGGCCACACGAATGCCATGGTTCACATTATGCTATTTTACATTTCTGTCATGGAAGGCTACAACTATATCCTGAAGGATTTATTTTAAAATAAAAGGCATGGTATGTAAAATGCATTATTCTTATGCAATATCATACTGCAATATCATCAGTATTTTAAAACCATCCATTTTGGGCAGGGTATTTCCATGTACTACATAATAATATAGGAATAATAATATAATGTTAATAATGCCTAGCAGAATTAGCCTGCAGATTAGCATCCTGTTGCCAAGAAATCCCTTCAGAAAAAGCTGCATTCGGAAGACAAGGCAAGGACTTTATTTACGTTGTACCTTTCATACACGAGGCAGATTCAAACTTCACATAAAAACATGCTATACAATAAAACAGGATTTAAAAATAATGCATTAAATGACATTTAAATAAAAGAATAAAAGAATAAAATCAAATTGTTGTACAGCACAGCAAAAATCTAAGTGCAAGTTTTGCAGTTTAGCAGAAAGCAATGGTAAACATAAACGCTGTCTTCATTTACAATTTGTCTGGATTTAAAAGTAGTCAGTAGTCATTCTCAAATCTTCTGCAATTTATTCCAGCAATTTTTTTGCATACTGTAGTAGCTAAATGCTGCTTCTCAAGGCCAAATGAATTCCAAAATCACCTAAATTAAGTCCTTCTTACAAAAAAAAACACAACAGCGGAGATCATGAAACAAGAATGCAGCATTTTGAACAGAGGTTACAAAAGACACACCTGTCTGGAAGGGGATAATCTAATTCTTGGATGCCACTTTAGTCATTCATTTGGTACATGTTGGCTAAGAAAATCAAGGAAGTGTTGTGTAAGTGAGGCCAAAAGAGAGGCCAAAGTCTTGTTGAGATTTGTAAAAAGTGATTGAACTGTAAAAACACAGCTTCCACTGATTGTACTGTAAAAACACACCTACCACTGATTGTACTGTAAAAACACAGCTTCTACTGATTGTACTGTAAAAACACACCGACCACTGATTGTAATGTAAAAACACAGCTACTACTCTAACTGTGTAATTGTACTGTAAAAACACACCTACCACTGATTGTACTGTAAAAACACAGCTTCTACTGATTGTACTGTAAAAATACACCTACCACTGATTGTACTGTAAAAACACAGCTACTACTCTAACTGCGTGATTGTACTGTAAAAACACACCTACCACTGATTGTACTGTAAAAACACAGCTTCCAATGATTATATTGTAAAAACACAGCTTCCAATGATTGTACTGTAAAAACACACCTACCACTGATTGTACTGTAAAAACACAGCAACCACTGATTGTACTGTAAAAACACAGCTACCACTGTAACAAATGAAGCGAGGAATCAGCCAATGAGACGTTGGCTACAGATGTGATGTGAGAGTACAAGACAGTGAGATGAACGCCAGGATCAGTCAAAGCTAAAAACACATACAATGCACCCACACACACATTTTGCGGTGTGGGATGAGGTCTTCATGAACTCCAACCAAGTACCCCAGGTCAAAGGTCATGCTACTGACTTGACCCAGTCCTTCCTCTACACACACACACACACACACACACAGTGCCCCCCCCCCTCTCGCCACACTTCCGAGAGGAAGTGACGTCCCCATTTATCTCCATAAAACCAATTATTTTAGGTGCACAAGAGCTGACCTCCCCAGCTACGAGGATGTTTCCGGAAACAAATCAAATTTTGGTCTGTCTTCTGTCTGTCCAAAGGCCTTATCTATGGCAGTACTCTTTTCTGAAGGTTTACTCATCTCTTACACTTCCCCAACACCCCTTTGCTCTTATTTCTCCTCATCTCTTCGCCCTCCTATATGTCCCCCCCCCCCCCCCTCCTGTAGCTGGTGGAACCCCAGTCCCATCCACCTAAGTGTCACTAAGGAATGTTCCATCATTTAAATGGGGGAGAATGCTCCGCTAATATATAACCAATTACACCGGTCACATTTCCTGTGTCTCCTTTGAGCTCTCCGCGGGCTCAAAGTGCCAATCAGGCTTGGAATGCCAGAACATGGCTCTTATTTGCCAGGGGTCAGCGCACCAGTAACCTCGCATTCTAAAGGACCATTGTTCCCATGGCCAGAGAGGTGGACACACACACACACACACACACACACACATACACACACACGCTCACAATCACACGTGCATGGCTGCACGTACACACAGTCTGACACACCCACACACACCAGCTCTGGCCCCCAGAGGCCTCACATCAAGGACCCGCTCTGTTTAAACAGCATCTGCCTGCACAGCCACCCGCCATGAAAAGGATTAGGCAAGGTGTGTGTGTGTGTGTGTGTGTGTGTGTGATTGGCGGCACATGGATGAGCATCAATGCGTGATGGACATCTTTCCTTCGTAAGGTGTGTGTGTGTGTGTGTGTGTGTTTGTGTGTATTGTGAGTGTGTCCATGCACAAAATGAGAAGCTGATGCATATTTTCATTTACAAAAGACACACATACTGTACATACCACATGCACACAAAGACACACACACACACACACACACACACACACACACACCATAACTCCCAGTAAACCCCCAAAAATGATGCATTCAATTGTACAGGTCTGATTGTATTATTATTACATATACAAGCAAAACACACAAGCATTCCTGATTGCTACAGCCAATGCCAAGTTCTGTGACCACAGTTTTAAGACCTTCGAGGATTTAGTTTATTAGCTTTCCGTTTTTCTCTGCCTTTTCCAATAAATCACGGTTATCTCTGATGATTCTGGGGCCCTATCTTCAGTCCTTGGCCAGCGTGTTCACTCCTGCAGGGTCACCGAAGAGTATGTCTGTCCTAAACTGAATGACCCAGCAGCCTAGTGCTAGAAGAAACACAGGGCTCTGATTGGCTGTCCTCTGTTTGCTGTCTGAGCCATGTCAGGAATGCTTCACCCATTTTTATGTTCCCCAATACAGCTCCAAGCTGTGTGAGCGCGCACACAAGAACGCGCACGCACACACACGTACAGATATGGGTATGCAGCCACGTTAAGAGAAACCTGACCTACCTGACAGATCGAAACTACACCTACGCTGAACTGTTAACCCTTCACGGTCTGGCGTGGGAAACACTACCCCCGCTTTAGGAAGTCATTCTTTCTCAAATACCTAAGATAGATGGATGGATGGATAGATGGATGGATGGATGGATATACAGACAGGTAGATGGACAGGATATCTATTTAGATAGTTAGATAGATAGATAGATAGATAGATAGATATATAGATAGATAGATAGATAAATAGATAGACAAATAATGATAGATAGATCGATCGATAGATTAGAGGTACACTAGTGAACGATAACTTAGCCTTGAGAAAGAAGGTGACAGAGGGAGAGAGAGAAAGAGAGAAAGGGAGGGGGAAAATAAGAGAGGGAAGCCCTACAGCATTAAAAAAAATGTAGGCCTATGTGAGAGAAAGGGAGGAAAAGGTTGTCAGTGTAGTTCTTTCGTTCTCCCCCTCCATTCCTGGTCTTGCTCGGCCCCTTAACAGACATCGCTCGGGCCAAAGGTCGGACAGACTTTTCAGAGAAACATGATTGCAACCTTGTTGCGAAAGGCCTTTCATTTAGAAGTATCTGACTTGCTGTTAAAGGAGAAAGTTGAAGCCTTCGCTCGCGCCTCAATCCTATTCTCCACGACACAAAGACCACACCGGAGACCTTGTCTCTTTGTTAAAGCCTTTCAATACACTGTCTATGTTTCCTAACAAACACAGCACTGGGTTTACAGTAGAAAAATAACCCTCCAAATACAAATAAAGCAGCAGTTCAAATTGCAAGTGCTTTCCAGCCTTGTGAGCGAAAAAAAAATTCCAGTCCTATATTTTGACCACATTGGTGTCACGATCCGCGGGCACTGGTCGTTGTTTCTGTTGTACCGTAACCTTGTGTGAGGTATCCTATGTTTTGCCAAAGGGCACTTTGTATTTGGTTTTGGAAACATTAAAAGCACGAGCACTGCTCGTTGGAACGCCACCATTCGGCAGCTTTGTCTCTTTCCGGCTCGCGCCTGCACTCGCCACTCGCGCCCGTTACAATTGGCATTTCATTTAGTTCATGAACGAAAGAAGCAAAGGACGTAAAGGATAAACACGTCTATATTTGATCAGGGTCCGTGTGGGTATTTTTCTCTTTGCGCTTTCTTGTTCGGTCATGTAAGCTTGGTGCAGTCGGCGCTGTTATTTTGGCCCCGTGTACATTGCGGTTATGTATCTTAGGTCAATGCCACCTGTGTGACACGACGACCTCGGGGGGATGTTACACGGCTTGTGAAAGTCCTCTTTGATGTCAGCAGTCAGACCGCTGGACCTTTGGCTCGCCTTGAATCACGGCTCCACCGTTCCTCGGCTCAGCGGGTTGCTAAGTTACGCCGAGAACAAACATTTGATGTGTAGATGGTTGCTAGCGATAAGGGTGCCGCGCTGCATGTGAAAACCCAGCCGTGCTAACGTCACAGCAAAGTGCCATTCAGACAATATTATCAATGAAGAGAGAGAGCAGAAGTGGGCTGTGGGTGAATGCCATTCATGATTGCCTCATGAGTCGGTCCAGTCTCGAGGCCATGGAGCCAAATCCAGTCCAAACAGATCACATCACAATCCGTGACCTTTAACCCAGTAACACTACGAAACACAGGAGTTGGAGAGGATCCCTGCCGCAGCCCTAACCACATACTCACACAGGCGCATTATAAGGCGGTGTGTTGTATACATTGAGCCTGGTCCACACATGACCCGAGAGCTCTGTGATGTGGGCGACGCTGATAACAGCGGCTGGCTGTTATCAGCGTTTTATTACCCCCCCCCCGGGGTAATAAAACGTCTCGACCGTCGGCCTGCGCTACTGGAGAGCGGACTTCAACCGGAAGTCCCATAACCTGCTCTGTCCCCGACTTGGAGCGGTGGGAGTGGTTGGGTAATGGCTGTACACAGTGCAGGCTGCAGGGAGAGCTCCAGGAAGGACCTTTTTTGAGCTCCATTCACCTCACGAGGTGTCTCATTCCATATTAGGGGTTTCCCGCGTGGCTGGTGTCCAATGCCGGGGCTATATCCTCGGATGTACTGTAAAAAAAGCTGTGTTGTGGCTCAACTGCTCTTTGTTTGTTGTCTTAACTTTTGTTATGTTCTGAAACAAAACATAAAAAAATAGGTAAAGTAGTGTTTGAAAACTATAGTATTGTTGATATGTATAAATACCTGCCTCCATTTAATTCTAACGTAAATACATTAACAAAATTAAAAAATCCACTAAAGAGCAACAAAAAGATCAACTAAAATCATATTTATTGGCCAAGCAGACAATCATTTTACATAAATATGGCTTATGGCTTGCCATAGCTGTTAAGGGAGTCTGGCGAACCCAATTGCAGATGAAGGATGCAGACACGCAGGGAAACGTTACACAGAATTTATTAT
>JAOEHI010052460.1:5152-16707 GCA_025447815.1 Percopsis transmontana | reverse complement strand
CCACAAAAGCCACCTGGCCCGGTGGCTTTTGTGGCGCCAAGACGTAGTGTAGCTACTTCGGCTCGGCAGCGCACGGTTAAATCAGTCGAGGCTAAGAACCCTTAGCCTCCTTGGCCCTTTGTCTGTGTGTGTGTGTGTGTGTGTGTGTGTTTGGTCTAAGAAAAAAAGATGAATCTGTCTGTCTGTCTGCTGTATTTTAGATCAATTGATCGATCAATATAATAGATTAAGGTATGGGGGGCAGGATAGTCTAGGTGTTTGACTCCCAGACAGAAGGTCGTGGGTTCAAGCCCCAGAGCTGCCTAACCCCTATCTGCATCATTTAATTGGACGTCGCTTTGGATGAAAGTGTCTCCTAAATTACTTGTATTGTATGTCAAGGTTTCTGAGTGTCTCTCTCTCTGCCCCCCATGGCCCCAGGAGGCCCTGATCATGGCCAGCGTGGAGCACCCCCACCTGGTTCGTCTGTTGGGCGTGTGCCTGAGCCCCACCATCCAGCTGGTGACCCAGCTCATGCCCCACGGCTGCCTGCTGGACTACGTGCACGAGCACAAAGACCACATCGGCTCCCAGCTGCTGCTCAACTGGTGTGTCCAGATCGCTAAGGTAATACCGCTAAGTCAGTATGCTAATAACGTTAAGTCAGTATGCTAATACTGTTAAGTCAGTATGCTAATTCCACTAAGTCAGTATGCTAGTAACGTTAAGTCAGTATGCTAATACCGTTAAGTCAGTATGCTAATACCGCTAAGAAAGTATACTAATAACGTTACGTCACTATGCTAATAACGTTAAGGATTTCAACATTTGTTTTTAAAAACCTATAGTGTCCATGTTGTTGTTTATACATTAGTGTATCAGGTATCATCTTGGAAAGATTTAAACCTGTAAAGCATAACGAATCACCAGATGACATTGCACTCCCTTTGTTTAGAACGCTGTCATACTCGCTCAGCAGACATGCCTTCCTCCTGCTGTAGTTGCAGGACTCACTCGAGGCGCGTTTGACAGACACCAGTGTCTGTTACTGTAGTAACTCTCTACCTGGTGAATAAACATGACTGTACTGTACACAGCGACAGTCATATCCTGCTATTGGTTTGATTGGAGCTTGGTAAGAGAATACTAATAGTTATTTTACCCCCCAAAAAAAGTTATCCTGCTTCATACCGCTTTAACTAGTGAATTGCAGGAAGATGTTTACCTATACAACACAACACAACAACAAAACACAGTGTAGAACCATCTAGATCAGTCATATCAGTGAGGGAGATGGGATGGAAGGGAGAAATTGCAGACTCTACAAGTCAGATGCATGTCATAAGGTCTGTGGCTGGGTAGACACTTAAATCCTCTACTGCATTGGGTTGTGTACCTGCGGAAGACCGCTAAATGTGATGTAGAAAATTATCAACGTTGTGATTTACGGGTGCTGGTACTGTCGGGAATGAAATAGCCCATTATTTTTGTACAAATGTATACATCTCTTTTCAAATGTATTAAAATAAAACTGTTTATTCCTATTTGTAGGAAGGAATTAAAATTTCACATTAACGATGCAGATAGATTTTGCCACGACAGATGGTAACTCGTGTAGGGGAGGCCTGAAAAAAATGTATTTACCAAAGGGAGACCTGACAAAAAAAGTATCGGAACCCTTGATCTAGAATACAACAACAGGTAAAATTCAAAAGTCTCAACACGCTAACTGAAAAAATGCGGGAAATGACAGCACAGCTTCTCAATGAACTCCTACATTCCTACAGTCTGCGGTAATGATAGTCTAGGGGACAGTGACAGGCTACATTTAATTGACTGAAAAGACTATACTGTTTGCTTTCCATTAATTATGTGTGTCTCATTTGCAAGTTGTGTTTAAACCAACAGACTGCTGCTGCAAAATGCTAACTCGGAAGCTAAAAACAACATGCTCAGCAAGCATATATCCATCCGCCTGAGACAAAAGCTTGCCAAATCGTCTTCGTAGAAGTAGTTGCAGCATAAAATATCCCAAAATGAGTCCAAATTAGTACCGGTTGGAAGCACACTGGACGGATTTAAGCCTAGATGGCAGTCTATTTTGTAATCTTTTACACACCCAGGCAAGGCTAACGGAGCGTGTGCATGCTTTGGGCTAAACCCTGATTTATATTCATTCAGTTCCATACGGCCACTACAAATGCAGTCTCCTCGCCCGCTGGCCGCCGGGCAGCTCGGCCGGAGAGTTTGAGGTTAAATGTCTTGCTCCGCAACGCTGCAGTTGGTGCGGAACCTAGCTGTTCCCCTGTCAGTCCTGCAGCTCAGTAAGGGGCGACCCTCAGGCTTCAGGGCCCTTTCTTCCACGCCCAATCCTCTCGGTGACAATAAGCAGTGTGATAATGGTTTGGGCTTAATTTGCAGGTCTCTCCAACAATCCTAAATGCACATAATTAGTGCCCTGCTCCCATGACTGAAGATGGTTGCATATTTAATTGAAGTATAAGTGCTTGACATTTATTTACCTCAGACGTAGCTGAGGTAAATACAGTAAATGGCAGAAAGCTGAGCTGCAACATCAGGCATTTAACACAGAATGTCCGTGTCTATTATCAGGCTAGCGTTTCTAACCCAAGGGAATTGTTTTAATTGTTTTTACGTTGTCACATGGGTTATATTCCCATTGATTTGGTACTATACGTTATTGACACATACTCTACTGTTCTCCTACTGCCAAAGACATTTACATGCTTACAGGTTAGTGTATTATAGATTCTAAATAGGCTAAAGGCAGGTATGTGTTCTTACAGTGGACCTTTTTAATGATGACGTCATCAGTTGTGTTTGCATCACCACAGTGTTGCTCAACTGCCCTGCTGCACCGCAGAGCACACACACACACACGCACACACACAGACTATCCAGTGATGTCAACCCCAGACAACACATTGACATTCAAAGCTGCAATTTGTGTCAGGGCGATTAATAGCCAGCGCACACAGTGTGTTTGTTTAAAGGTGGTTTGTGAAATCACCTCTGCACTTGGTGTGGAAACGAGTCAACCAAGAAGCACCACGGTGATGAATTTCCGCTTCTTTATGTCATCGCGAACACTGATTAATCTTATAGATGAGGTTACATCAATGGCCCCTTACCTTTGTGCGGTGTGACTGACATTTGTTTTCGTCCGGTGAATTGGTGAATCAATTCACTGGGGATCGATAGCTCCTGACACACTGCTATTAAATAGAAAAGGACCGGCTGTTCCTCTACTTTACTTCCAACCTCCATCGATAAGGTGGGCCTTGGTCGGAAAGCGGATGCATAAAGGTTTTTTTAATTTAAAGGTACACTCCGCGACTGTGCCCCCACAATTCCAAATTTCAGTTTTACTGCGATGAATGTTTAGGCGACTGTAGAGGGAGGGGTAGAGAATGCTTTGAGCCTAGGAGAGCAGTAGGGGGAAGAGTAGAGAGGGGGGTCAGACAAGTTTTTGCAAAAGCAACCACACAACAACCAATGGCAAGTCGGGACACAAATCAAGGAGTGTACCTTTACTGTATATATTAATTATGATTTATCAGAGAGATATCATGTCGCTCTCAATATGAAGAAAGTCATGAATTTATGGGTTTATGAGCACCTTTGAGAGTAGCCAGAATTCCTCTCTGAAAATATCATAGTAAAAAACAAGCAAGTCAGACTTGGCTACAGATGTGACATCTTTTCTGGATTGTAACCGGCACCTCTGACCTATCCTGCCATTACCACTCATATAACCAATCACATTAGGGCATGTTAAATAAAAGTGCACCACCAATTGAAAAAGAATGTTCAGCTGTCCAAAATGATATGGGGCCTTTAAGGTTTAAAATGTGGCACTATTGGCATAGTGTTGAGCGCAACTGGCATATGATTTAAGGGTATATTGGTTGTAATCACATCAGGTTGTTCATTGTTAGTGGCTGTAAAAATCACACTTAACTCCAGACTGGAGGAGGGATTTTTTTAATAGTTTATCTGGCAAAGATCCAGGCATTTCTTAACCATCATAAAGAGCACTATTTTTCACCTGCCAATGTGCGTCCCCGCATGCCGCCTCTGCTGTTGTCGTTCAAATTTGAACCTTGCATGAATATAATTTTTACCTAATCTAATTTCTACAGACAAATTTTCCCAATAAAGTGCTTTTCGTGTACTTTATTTTGTTAGACCTGATTCTGCCAAGATATTACTGTATATTACATTTTCAGAAATATGTGCTAGTAGACCAAACTGCTGACAAAATGTATAGGCATTTTGTTTATTAATTCTTTGAATTAATATTTGATTTATTTTCTTCTTATTTCAAAGTTTGGTTTGATAACAGCAAAAGTTGCCGGTTTGCTCTGGCGGTTCCCTCCTGCCCTTTTTTATAAGAAACCTAGTACCTCTAGTTCAGTTCACTTCTTATTGATAAGCGTTCCCTGGTCTATGTTCGCTCCAGACCACACATCCGTGCTCAAGGTGTTCCAAGCACTGACAACATTAAAGACGGCTACCCACTTTCTTCTAAATCTTATCAGCTGCCTGGATTTTCCCGCCGGTTCCTCCAGCAGATAGCCTCTAGGCATTTGCCTGCATGCACCTGCTTGTGCACGTGAGCTGTCACCCCCCCCCCTCTCTCTCTCTACCCCTGTCCCTCTCTCCCTTTTGTAATGGGAGAGAGGGATAGTGGTCTTTTGTAATGACGGGGGGACCTCTCAAAGAAAAAGCCTGCCGCGCAAAAGACACTCAATCTTCAGGCCGAGGGGGGAAAATAACTCCCTCTCTGTTGAGAGTTACCTCTGAAAGGGGGTGTCATAAGTGTTGGATGAGAGCAAGCGGAGAAGGGTGGATGAAGGTGAGCCCGAGACGGAGAGGACGGAGCAACCGAGGAAATACACGTACATGGATAAATGGTGTGTAGAAGGAAAAAGGCATCCCGGGGTTGTGCCCAGTTAGCCATAGTTAGCCAGCAGCAGCCGTAGCTCGAGTGTGCCCCCATCGAGACCCAGGAGTTGAACTCCCGGAACTGCTCCAGCATTTCTTTTTTTTCTTTTTTTTTTTCACAATTCACGCCACAGAATCTCCCCATGTCACCCCCGCCTTCCCCCCGCCAGCCGCATGTGGGCTCTGACCCAGCCAGGTGACCGCTGTGCTGTAAATTGATTGGCTCAGGCTTGTCGCCAGGCAGTGACTCTTCATCACTGAGTGTTTTGGGCATTGAGGTAATGGCCCCCATTAATCTGCACACGCTCTCAGGGCTGCCCCGAAACGACAGACAGACAGGTACGCACACACACAAACAGAGAGAGAGAGAGAGAGAGAGAGAGAGAGAGAGAGAGAGTTCAGCTTAAAACCACACAAGTACCCCCTTCTCAGCTAGCTCTCCTCTCCTCTCCTCGCCTCTCCTCTCCTCTCCTCTGTTACTCGAGTGTTCTCCCACCCTACCCTTCACCTCCTACTCCTTCTCTCATTGAGATGCGAGCTCCTTATTGTCCATCCATCCATCCACACACCCCAAGTCAGCTTCACAATGTGTGTTCAAGGGTTCAAAGAGCTCAAGGTTGCCCGACATCTCCCCGTTATGCAAGCAGTATACGTGTGTGTGTGTGTGAATGTGTGTGTGTGTGTGTGTGTGTGTGTGTGCAATGAACCCCACCACTTCTTTTACTCATGGCTGGCACACATCGTTTTTCTCCCCACTTTTTGAATATTAATGGAATAATTAGCTTTGGAATGTATTTTAATGAAAAAATCAATCACTGAATTAAATATGGGCTTGGGGACTGGGCTTACGGAGGGCACCTCCCTCTCTCTCTGTGCGTCTCTCTGGGTTCTGCCACTGTTATTGGCCCTTAGGTTGGGGGGGTCAGAAATGTTGGGTCATGAACGCACTTTGACGCACCCTCACAATACAAACGGTGTCTTGCCGGGCGTGAGCGGAATACGTGTGGGAGGATTCCACATGTCCCCGCTGTCTTGGCGGAAGCAGCCGCTGCCTTGGCCCTCATGTGGTTCTGACGGAGCTCATACGCTAAGCATGTTGTGCGCCGCCCGCCCGCCGGTTTGGTCCACGCGTTGCCGTCTCGTTTTCCATTTCCCTTTAGTAAATTCTTTGTTTCGTTGTTTCCGCTAATGGTGCCATTATGCAGAAATGTGCTGAGTGCTGCTCCGGAGGAGAGTGAGAACACTTAGCACCTGTAAGCACCAGCGTTCAACTACGACAATAGCAGGGATAGGAGGGGGGTCTCGGATATACTAAAACATTGCAAAAACTGATCTAAATATGTTTACAACTGCCATTCAAATTCTAACAACGCAAGCGTGTGCTTTATGCCAATTTAGGAAAAGTCACGGAAGGACAGAACTGAGACATATACACTATATATATAATAATTAACTATTTAAAAACACAACGTCCAATGACGTGGCAAATAGCAATTCTAGTGTTAAGAGATTGCCATCAAAAGATATCATAAACATTTACATTTGTAGATCATGAAATGGCTGTATGGGGCTGTACAGGCACTTTCACTTTTATATGTATGTAAAGTGGGGTCTAAAAGTATCAATTACCAAGAACTGTATATTTCATCATTCATCAAAAACAAACGCACCCAGGTCTAATGCCAGTGCTTTGGTCAATGGACTTCTAAGCTGACTTGCATAACATAACACTATACTGTTTGAAGAGAAGTTGTACTTCGCGGTTAGGGTAGTGGATTCCCAGCTGAAAGGTTTGATTACCAATATGCCCAGATGTCTAACCCCAACCTGCTCTTCAATACTTGTAACGGTACTCTAGGGCTGCTCGATTATGGCAAAAATCATAATCATATAATCATTATTTTGGTTCATATTTTGGTTGACTTTGGAAACATCCTGCATTTATTGAACTTAAAAAAAAATGTGTTAACAGTAGATTTCTTTGTTCTTTAAATGTAATTCAACTGAAAGTCAGATGTGATCCGACCAGGCGGAGAAGCTAGTGCAATATTTGGTTTTATTTGACATTTTGATTTTGGCTGACACACCCACTACTGCAATGTCATGGCGAGCCGGGAAATTAGCAAACCACCTTGCGGCCAACGAAATCGTCACTACGTCTGCGTTAGCGCTACTGCCGGCCTTGCCCCGCCCGGAAACTAGAGCCCTGAATGCTACCCTAATGCACGCAAGCGAACTCCTAAATGTGGCTGTAGAGCTTTCTCGTATTCAATCTACGCACATACAAAAACACAGATTTGTACTGCTTAATTTGTATCCACTCAATTATCTTTAATGAAAATGCAGTGTTTAGTACGGGTGACTGTCGGATGAACAATGACGCGCACGCACACACATATACACACAGTGGATTTCTCTTTTGCTTATTCAGGGAAATAAAGTAAACATTGCAACTTTAAAATTTGATTCCTATCTGTGTCAACCTTGTATATAGTGTGTGTGTGTGTGCCCAGGGTGTGTTTTTCTTTGCATCCCACAGCAGTGTAGCAGGTGATCGTGTCCGGCTTAGCGCTCGAACCCCCTGTGTCAGTCTCTCTCTCTCTCTCTCTGAGGTCTCTCAGCACTCGGTGCTGAGCAAAGACATCTCCCCTCCTATCATTAGCCAGACTTTAAGCCCTCCCTCATTCCCTCCCTTGCCTCCCTCATCCTTTCCTCCCCTCCTCTCCCCTCCCCTCCACTAGTGCTAGCTAGCGCCCAGCTGCTTTGGCAGCCATGTTGTATCCGCATTGCGATAAGGGAATCCTCCCCGCGGACGCACTCGTTTCTCGCCGCCACTCCCGCTCCCTTCTCATTCGCTCGCCGGTTGTGTTTCTCGCGATGCCCCCCCCCCCCCCTCTCCCTCAGGCACATGTTTTAGTTTTTTTGTTCTCTTCTTCATTAATTTACCCAGCATGCACATCTCCTCTCGCTCTTGGACAGCTTGGTCGGATGTCTCTGGAGGGCCTCTACTTGTCCATGATTAAAAACACTGCAGCTCTTCGCCCAGGCGGGCGGCTTCAGTGCCAGGGACGCACTTGAACGTGCGTGCACACGTGCGTGCCCACGTGCGTGCCCACGTGTCTTGGGCATGTCTGCTTTGGATTATTGCTAATGATGAATTGTCTTCAAAATCTTTATTTACTGATGCCAACCGTCATTTTTGATCAAATGATACTTCAATCCACACGTGGATTATTTTGAAACAATCTGGTCATTTAGCAGACACTTTTAACCAAAGTGACTTACAGTGAGTATGTTTACAAGGATTAAGGAGCAGGGGTTGGGCATCTTGCTCAAGGATGCGTATACAGTAGTTGGGCCCAGAACATTATATCTAGGAGTCAGACACCCAGGCCACATACAACATGGCACACTGAAGACTGGAAACTCATTTTGAGGATAAATATTGGAAATAAATTCTATTATCTTTCGGCACAAGTATTGTCTCTCTCGTGGGTTAAAGACTCTTGTGTAAACTAATACTTAATGTGTATTAAATTACTTATTCGTGTACTGTTTCTACAGTGCAGTGTGTGTTTCGGTGTTAACTGGGTCCTAAAAGCAAATAGCATTTTTGCTACTTTAATATCCTCTTACATTAAACATACAGTACTGTCTGAAAAACCTTTATTTTGTTTACCTGTCGAGTAGCTCTCTACCCAGAATGCTTAGAGGAGTCACAGACTGCAATTAGCACAAGTTAGGAAGAACAAGAGTAAGAGAGGAGTTTTTTTTTTACTGTTTTTTCCACGGTGCTGTGGGCTATAAAACTAACACACCTCAGTAAGGTGACAGACTCTCCAGTCTTTGACCTTCATCGCGGTTTCATTGGCAGCTGAGGAAATTCTCCACGAATCATGTCTTTTCTTTTTTTTTCTTTTAAATTAAAGCGATGACAGCTTTTGCGGTCTTCACACCTTCACTGTACAGATACCACACAACTCTCAAAATCCCCCTGTGTATACCGAGAACATTATTACGACAGTTCTGCACTTGTTTGCATCTGTGCGGAATACAAAAAAATAGATCAGCTTTTAAATAGGGGAGGGTTATAAAACAAAACAGGTTTTGGCTAGTTTGGCATCGACATTTCTGAGATGACCTGAGAAGTGAGAGGGGAAAAATGTGATTGGAACCCCCTTTTAATTTATTATACGAAAACACCAGACCAAGTGAGTCAGAATGAGTGCTCGTTTCTACCTCACAACTTATCATCAGCAAGTTAAAATGTAAAGCCCACTCATCACAGTTTCTTCACACAGAGACAGAGCCACAGATCCACATCAAATGGGCCACTCTGCAGCCAGTGGCTCATTAATATGAATGAATGTCTCCAGGACCGGCTGTTTTGGTTTTAGGCGTGAGAGGAGCCCTGGAAAATAAATTCCCCCCCAAAAAATGCCACAAATTGCAGAAAGGGAGATGACAGAGACGAGGAGGCTGAGGGAGGGATGAGGGAGGGATGAGGGAGGCTGTAGCGGAGGGATAAGCCCCCCGGGTCTATCTCATTATCAGTGAGGATCAACAGGGCTAAAGGATGAGTTAGGGGGGTGGATTTGGACAGGCGGTCACCTCTCCCCAGGTCTATTAACAGACGGCTGAAAGCAGCGGTGCACATTAGACATGGACGTACGCCCGCACGCGTGATGGGCCGGCCGCTGAGCAAATCCGTTGCAAGTCCCCCCCCACACCGCGTTTGCCTTGCATGACCTCGCATCCTTGAGCTGACCTCGTGCTCATCTACATAGGAGAGTCTCAAGAGTCAAGAAACGAACCAGTACATTGTCCGTTGTAAAGATGTGACTACAGAATACTGGGGACTTACAAAAACGTGCGCTAGCAGATGATTGGACCACCTGCAACCAATCGGAACAAGAACCACGTGGGGATGATTTTCCGAATGTAGGCACTTAATTGCTGTCTGCGCCAACTGAACTACCCACCTGGACTTTGATTGGGCGGTGGTTCTTTAACCGTCTGACTGTTCTTTAACTTCTATTTGCCACGTCATTGGCACGTATATGTCTCAGTTCTGTCCTTCCGTGACTTTTCCTAAATTGTCAGAGAGCACACGCTTGCGTTGTTAGAATTTGGCCAAGGCAGCCTCCCTCCGTATTCCGCTCACGGCCCGGCAAGATAGCGCAATGCCATATCGGCCAGTGCCCCCGTAACGAAGCAACATGCACTCATTGTGTGTGCGGGACATGTTCATGGGAACCACCAAAGATACAGTATGTGTGGACGGCAAGGGCCGGCAGCGCTGGGATGGAACTTTGGAACCTTGGACGTGCTTGGACAGTTGCAGCGCAGGGCTTCACATTTCTCAACAGGCCTACACACCTCGCTATATTTGTAAATAAAGTCTGATATATTTAAACTACTTATAAGTCTGTTTCTATCAAATAAAATAGATTTTATTCAACTAAACCTATTGCATTTCTTCCTAAAAAATAAACTATTTTTTAGGAAGAAACGGCTATTGCAGTAATATTTATTATTATGTAAATAGGCTAAATCATTATAATAATAATAGAATAGTAAAATAGTATAAAGTCTAAATAAAATAGTAGTCCGTAGCGGTATATATTCTGTAAAAGTAGGCCTATACAATAGAAGGCAATTGACATTGTGTTCAACTGAAATTCTGCAGAAAAAGTCCCTGTGGTTCTAGTGTTAAATGGAGAGTTCCCAGACTGTTCAAAGCAAAGCAAATTGCAATGGCCAAGTTTGCAAAATCAGGATGGTTTATTAGGCTAAGAAAGAATAGCTTTTATTTTAACACGAGTGCTCGCACATTAGCCGTCTGACACTCGCAGCTAAAGTAAATATCAAAGCAATTGGGTACATTACTGTTATATTACTGGTAAGGTTGAGAAATTAGGTGGGTTTTTTTGCCTGCACTCAGTGCCTTGCTTTCTCTTTTTCTATTTTTTTTGTTTATTTTACCTGTAAATGTATCATTAATGGAACCCAGAGCTGCTCGCAGGCTATCTTCAACAACAAATCTTCCCCCAGCGCAAAAATCTCACCAGGGTGTTTTGCTCCAAATGCCATCCTTTGCATCCTTTTGTTATTGAGACAAAATACATTTTTGTTCCGGTTCATTTGATAAACTGGGGGGGCAGTAACGGGTGGTTGTTAAGCAGCTCATTTCCCCCGGAAAAGCTCAAATTGAAAATGATTCCTTGTTAAAAAAAATACGATCCTCTGTTATTCTAATCACTCTTCAAAATCCCAAAAAGATTATTGACATTTGCTCATGGAAATTGGCCTTGCGTTGATGTGTTACCGCTCACTCTGTGACATTTTGAGTGAATCTTGCCATGCCCCGCAGGGAATTGAGATCACAGTTACAGACCTTGGCTTGCTTTAGCCACCAATGGCTTCTTGCAGAGGTTGTAATTAAGAATGACAGCTAGTGAACATCAAACATGATGGCTTCCTGTATCTTTAAAATCCAACCCTACTAAGGGAATAGTCTCTCTCTCTCTCTCTGTCTGTCTGTCTGTCTGTCTGTCTGTCTGTCTGTCTTCTAGAAACAATATGTGCCTGCATTAAAAACCCACTTA
>JAOEHI010052459.1:0-16708 GCA_025447815.1 Percopsis transmontana | reverse complement strand
TCGCACTAGAGTCTGTCGTACCTTTTCTTCATTGTGTTATTAAATCGCTCTACGGAGCTTTTGGACCTTACCCGTTTGTCATCACGTTCCTCTGCACCTGCACTCACGTTCCGCCTGCACTACAACATATTAGTCTGGAAATATACCACCTATACCACCTCAGAACTGTGTAGTCTCTAAAAACTGATAAATCTGTCTATTCTTTCATGATTAAATATTAGCTCAATATTAGCTGTATTATAGTACAGCTGCATGGCCAGAGGGGGGGCACTATATTGCCCAGAGGCAAAAAGTGTACATAAACAAATACACCATTAGAGATGCCTTTATCCCATGTGTATTAGAAGCATTTGGACTGGGGATTTTATCAGCTGCTATAGTGGTGATTGGTGCGGCGGTGGTAGGTGCAGTTGTAGTGGCGGTTGGAGCGGTGGTTCGATCGGTGGTTGGATCGGTGGTTGGAGGGGAGGTTGTAGTAGGGGAGGTTGTAGTGCTCGTTGGAGCGGTGGTTGTAGGGGTTGTAGTAGCGGCGGTTAGAGTGGCGGTTGGATCGGTGGTTGGAGTGGAGGTTGTAGGGGCGGTTGGAGTGTCGATTGGACTGGCGATTGGAGCGGTGGTTCGATCGGCGGTTGGAGTGGAGGTTGTAGGGGCGATTGGACTGGCGGTTGTAGTCGCGGTTGTAGTGGAGGTTGGAGCGGTGGATGGATTGGTGGTTGTAGGGGCGGTTGTAGTAGCGGTTGTTGGAGCGGCGGTTGGAGGGGCGGTTGGAGCGGTGGTTGTAGGGGCGGTTGTTGGAGCGGCGGTTGGAGTGTCGATTGGACTGGCGATTGGACTGGCGGTTGGATCGGTGGTTGGAGCGGCGGTTGGATCGGCGGTTGTAGTGGTGGTTGGAGCAGCGGTTAGAGTGGTGGTTGTAGGGGCGGTTGTAGTGGTGGTTGGAGCGGTGGTTGGATCGGTGGTTGTAGGGGTTGTAGTAGCGGCGGTTGGAGGGGCGGTTGGAGGGGCGGTTGTAGGGGCGGTTGGAGCGGCGGTTGGATCGGAGGTTGTAGTCGTGGTTGTAGGGGCGGTTGTAGGGGTGGTTAGAGTGGCGGTTGGATCGGTTGTTGGAGCGGCGGTTAGAGTGGTGGTTGGAGCGGCGGTTGTAGTGGCGGTTAGAGTGGCGGTTGGATCGGTGGTTGTAGGGGCGGTTGTAGTTGTGGTTGTTGGAGCGGCGGTTGGAGGGGAGGTTGTAGTGGTGGTTGGATCGGTGGTTGGATCGGTGGTTGGATCGGTGGTTGGAGCGGTGGTTGGATCGGTGGTTGGAGCGGTTGTTGGAGCGGCGGTTGGAGGGGAGGTTGGATCGGAGGTTGTAGTCGTGGTTGTAGGGGCGGTTGTAGTGGCGGTTGTAGGGGCGGTTGGATCGGTGGTTGTAGCGGTGGTTGGAGGGGCGGTTGGAGGGGCGGTTGTAGTGGCAGTTGGAGTGGCGGTTGGATCGGTGGTTGGATCGGTGGTTGGAGCGGTGGTTGTAGGGGCGGTTGGAGCGGCGGTTGTAGGGGCGGTTGGAGCAGTGGTTGGATCGGTGGTTGTAGGGGCAGTTGTAGTGGTCGTTGGAGCGGTGGTTGTAGTAGCGGTGGTTGTAGGGACGGTTGGAGCGGCGGTTGGAGCAGCGGTTGTAGTGGTGGTTGGAGCGGTGGTTGGATCAGTGGTTGGATCAGTGGTTGGATCAGTGGTTGGAGCGGCGGTTGTAGGGGTTGTAGTAGCGGTGGTTGGAGGGGCGGTTGTAGCGGTGGTTGGAGCGGCGGTTGGAGCGGTGGTTGTAGGGGTTGTAGTAGCCGTGGTTGTAGTGGTGGTTGGATCGGTGGTTGTAGGGGCGGTTGTAGTGGTGGTTGGATCGGTGGTTGTAGTGGTGTCAAACTACAACATTAGTCATTATTACTTAAATTTACAAGCAAATAAAATAAAAAGGCCAACATCACATAGAAATGACACAACAACCCCAAGGAACATGACATAAACACACATAACATACTATAACACAGAGTAATAAACCAGGGCATTACACTCTCCCCCCACCAAAAATAGACATGTCCCCATGACTAGTATAACACAGTTTTCAAACCACACTCAAAACTGGCATTACAAAATGGAAAGATTTATCCAGCTGTATACTATATCCATCTATAAAATGTGGTAATATATCTTACAGTAGGAACAGAAACAACACTTTGAACCCCTGGCAAATCATAGGCAAAACTGTGGGAGTGTGGGCGTGGTTTAGCGCTGATGCGCATGGGAGGGGAACGTGTGGAGGTGGGGTTCACGGGGCTGGGAGACAGGTGTGGGCAATCGATAATCACCTGTCTGCCTTCTCTTAAGTAGTAAGGGACCACAGCTGAGGGAGAACTCCCGAACGACGGCTGAAGGGAGACGACGGCTGAAGGGAGACGACGGCTGCAGCGGCTGATTGTGTTTAAAGGCTGTGTGTATGGAAACCAGGCAGTGTAAGACCTGTGTGTATGTGTGTGTGTGCTACGCACCTAAATAAAGCCGTGCAGGGCACGGATAACCCAAGCACCCTGTGTGGACAGTGGTTGTGTGCCACATTAACCTTACAAGAGCCTTCCGCACACTTTTCCACACTCTTTGTTCAAGGAGTTAGATCAATGACGTCAATGTGCACATCTTGTCCAAGAGGTAACAAATGATTTCTATGGATGATCTTGACAGTTTTCCATTCATCTTCTGATCTCACCCGGAACACAGGTAAGTTTGCCATTTGAATTTCAACCACATATGATGTGGACATCCAACGATCGGCCAATTTATGTTTTCCTTGCAAGCCCAGGTTCCGTATCAACACTCTATCACCTGGCATTATTTGGTTAAAATTAATCTTCTAATCATATCTCTTTTTATTCCCCTCATTTTGTTTTCCCGAAACCAACTCTGCAAGTTGATATGCAGCTTGCAATTCTCAACGCATATCAGTAATATATTTGAGGTAAGGCTTCTCTGTAGAATCATCACCAGATGTACTGAAACAAACATCAACAGGTAGCCTTGCTTCATGACCAAACTGGAGGTAATATATATATAGTAGCCAGTAGCTTTATTCCGAGTAGAGTTATATCAATGTACTAGCTCTCCAATGTGTTGACTCCACTTTCGCTTTTCCGTTGGATCCAAGGTTCCTAACATGTCGAGCAATGTTCCGTTAAATCACTCAGGTTGGGGGTCACCTTGAGGGTGATATGGTGTAGTCCTAGACTTGTCTACCCCGAGCATATTCAATAACTCATGAATGAGACGCCTCTCAAAATCCCTCCCTTGATCACTATGCATTCTTTTTGGAAGACCGTAGTGGAAATATTTTTCCCACAATACTTTTGCCACTGTGGATGCTTTCTGATCTTTAGTGGGGAAGGCTTCTGCATACCTGGTGTAATGATCAGTGATCACCAAATACATTGGTTGTGTTACTGGCATCAGGCTAAAATAATAAAGGCTTCGCCTTTCATAACTGGATCAGGACAGACCAACACAAGGGTTTCTGCCACTCCTGTATCTACCTCAGAAAATTCCAGCTTCAATGACAAATAACTGTCGTAATGATAGTCATCAGTACTGAGACCCCAAATCTCTAAATGACTGATGGGCATTAATGTCAGGTGCATCAAAGGATTTGGACGGAAGAAAATAGACAGTTGGGAAACCTTGGGATTAAATTGACAAACCAGCACTGCAACACTTTGGGAGCAGGCTGTGACCTAGTCGGGGTTCTCTGGTGAAGCTGGGGATTTCTGGTGATGGCAGGGATTCCCCGTTGCGTGTCAGCGGGCAGATGATGTTGACGGACCGAGGAAGCCCGGGTACAGCCAGAGAGTTGCTTGCAGTATTTTTGTTCGGTCTTTCTTCATTCACGGTTGTGAGTTTGGCAACCTCTCAGTTCTATTACTGAACTTCATAGCCACCCCAGTCCTTCTTTTGTTATCCCTTTCTTCCATTTTCTCCTATGTTTGTTTCTAGGGAGTTTTTTCTTTCCTAATTGGAGGATGGAGGTCTGCCCAGCCCTTTGAAACTGTAAGGTGATTGTGATGTTGGCCTGGTCGCAATTAAGGGTCGTTTCAACTTTGCAAATTGCATTCAAATTTTAATAAGTCATAAAAGTAGGCCTAATAAATCATATTTAACAATTTCCTCCTTAAAACTCATTCAGACCAAAAAGAATATATTTTTATATATGTAATATTGTTTTATAAGTAACATTTAAATGTATTAATTCAAAGTATTTAGCAGATGTGTCCATAGCGACTTACAATAAGAACAGTAAAATAAAGTATAGAAGTGGCGTATGTGCAATTAATGAGCTAGAAAAAATTGCATAAATAACCCCAATATATTTTTGTAAATAAAGATAAATACCTGGGAGGCTTGTAGGGACAGTATGGAGAGAATGAAGACCAAATACATCTTGGTCAAAACAACAGGAAAAGCAAAATATATCACTGAAATGGCTGATTCCTCAAAGTCTGTGTTTAACTCTTCACGCTAGGGCCAAATCTAAATTGTAGCTGTACTGTAGGTGTGAACACCTTATGCAAAACATGGCAAAAACATGGAAAATGTTTTCATGTATGTGTGTCATCCTTATTTGTGTAACCGCAGTAGGCTGATCACACAATGTAGTTTTTTATATATATATATATATACTGTATATATACATATACACAGTCAAACTAGTATGATGCAGCTATGTGTTTATCGAAATATCTATTTTTCTGTTATGGTCAGATGTTATGCACTTCACAGTGGTTGTGCTGGAACAGTTCTGTTCAAAAATAGAGATGGAGTCAACTAAGCTTGTACCTACAAAAAAAATAAAAAATAACACAAAGGATGAAAAGCCCTGCCTCTTTGTATGAATACATGACTAAATAAATATATAGTTTGATTATATTCTAAGACAGTTGTACCAAACAAACCTCCAGAATATGCTTCCTAAATCAACAGTAAATTACCATAAGCACATTTGGGTTTCAATAAATGGGAGTATTAGTATTAGTATTAGTAGTAGTAGTAGTATTAGTTTTATTTAAAATAGGACATTTGGACACACAAATTAAAAATAAACATCACTGACTCATTCACATCAAATCTCATAGACACAAAAGCAGGACTTGTATAATTTAGCTATCCGTAGACAGCTTAGTCTGAGGAGATCGATGTCAAATCACTTCATCCATCCATATATATTAGCCAATGTAGTGTGGGATTTGTGTTCTTTGTTGTGCATACCAGACCAATCGTCCCTCCTCTAGTGAGACTTAGACTCTAAATAAATATATGATATGCTATTAAAATATAGTATATTATCTTACATCTATGCTCAACCATAGTTTCCATAAGCTGTAAGATTGATTCCTTGCCTAAGTCAAGGTGGTGCCACAAGGTTATGAATTATGATAAGTGATAATAAATAACAATATTATATAAATTTTTGAGACTCAAAAAGGTGTGGAACCCAAATCGCTACAAGAAATAGAAACAAGACAATGCAAAACATTTAGTTAATTTAATTTGTGTTTCGGATTTATTTTTCCTTAATGCTACTTTTCAGGCTGCCAAATAGTACCAGTTGGTTTGACTGGACTTGGAATGTTAATGTTTTAGTCTCCAGGTTGGTGAAGTTCCTCTTTTTTGCTGGGTTACATTTAGCCATGTAAATTCTTGGGGCGAGGCCTCTAAAGATATTTAGAGATTATATCAATATATATATGACGATTGTTTTCTGTTTTCAGCCGCCAAATTTATCTGGCGGCTATCAGACGCTTTTATCCAAAGCGACTTACAATTCCATTGTTCTGTTACATGGAGCAGACTATTGACTATTGTATAGCAAGTTTTGGCATCACGTCCTAAAATCACATAATGGTCAGGATATGGGGGCAGGACAGTTTAGTGGTCTAGGTGTTGGACTACCAGCTGGAAGGTCTCGTGTTCGAGCCCCAGAGTTGACCTACCTGTAAGCATCCTTGAGCAAAATGCCTAACCCCCATCTGGTCTATGTAATAGCAGCATGTAATTGTAAGTCACTTTAGATAAAAGTGTCTGCTAAATTACGTAATTGTAATTGGTCAGAGTGACAGTTGGACTTATGAATCATGTTTGGAGTGAAAGGTCTCCTTTTCTAAGAAAAAATAAAAAATATGTGCACCATTGAGAGCAGGCTGCATCACTACCTGTTATGGCAACTGCTCCGCTTCTGATCGCAAGGCACTCCAGAGGGCGATGAAGACAGAGGAGCGCATCATTGGCTGCCACCTCCCCTCAATGCAAGGGGAAAAGCATGGAAAATCATAACCCAGGTTATGGACTGTTCTTGCTGCTGCCATCTGGTGGACGTTACCGGAGCATCCTGGCACGGACTACCAGACAAGAGTTTTTTCCCCCAGGCCATCAGACTTCTCCACCAGCAACAATAATCTCAATGTATGCTCGAGTCACTTCCTGTTTTATTCAATGTACATCACCACAATTGAATGTACATATCCATCAGCCCTCCACACTTTATATTTATAAAATTTAATACTCTTATTATTATTATCAATATTTCCCATCTTTACTGGCTCTGGAACTGCTCAAGCATTTTTGCCATTCTTGCCTTTATTTGTGACTCATTTTTTCATGCCTACGTAGTTGTTTCTTGCCATGTCATAAGATTTTAATTGTTCAGAATGACCGTGTTATACTGTGCACTTGACAAATAAAACACTTTGACTGATTATTTTGACATCAAGCAAATTCACATATTTGTCGCCATTTTAACAAAAATGTAATGTCTGATAAGATTCTAGTATTCGTCTGAATATTGACGAATCTTACTTTCATCATAGTGAGAACAAAAACCTACTATATTTTCATCACAAGTTTGATGAAAATGTAGATATCAAGCTAATTCACATATTCATTGTTATATTGACAAATTAAATTTTTGTTACAATATTACGATTATATACTTTCCACAAGCATCACCATTTGATGACCAATGAGACCATGTTGCCATAGATGCCACCCAGGAGCGCCAGCAAGTACAACTGAAGGAACTTCCGTTTTGGAAATATTACCAGTTATTACCAATAATACCAGGAAATATTACCAGTTTCCTATCCCGTAACTGCAGCTTTTGTTAGCTGCCACTGTTTACATCGACTATCCAAAGGGTGTATCGTCCTAGTTAATGCGCTTACCGGCACCCGCCAAGGGATGATTTGATATTGTGTGTCAGAAGCGTCATGGCGAAAACAACAGGAAAGGCCAAATATATCACTGGAAAAGCTGAACAGTTGAGTTTTTGTTGAACTTATTACCTCAGGGCCAGGTCTGTACTGTGGACATGAACACCTGATGCAAAACCTGGCTCTAATTCCAGGAAAGTTTTTTCAGGTATTAAGTATGTCATCCTTATTAGTTTAAATGCAGTAGGCTTATCACATTATGTAGTTATATTCATACACAGGACTTCAAACTATGTAGTATGATGCAGCTATGTGTCTATCTTTTCCGTCATGGTAAGATGTTGCACTTCACTGTAGTAAAGGGCGATATAGTCAGTCACACATTGGGGGTGACAGAGACAGGTGTGGGACCTTCTTTTTGTGAAACCTAACCCTAACCCTTTTTTTTCAAAGTAACATTTTAAGTAACAAGTCTTTACAAACATATGTCCTCAATAAAAGCTGTTTATTGTGGATTAAATGTTCATTCATTCCAAGAAGTAAGTAACGGCATACCGCAATTTTTAATCAAATTCTGAATAATATTGTGTACAGACAAGGAACAAGTGAGCTAACAAGTGGTCATATTTAGATCAATCTTGGTTGACAGAAACCATTTGACAATTCATCACATTGTGGTTGAGCTTGGTTGACCAAGGATCAAAATAATGAGTAGGCCAACAAAATGTAAACGTTTATTTAGTATTCCAACCGAAGGTCACTAATTTGTGGGCACAGCAATGTTTGTTTTTCCGTATCAATCAAAGATTCCGACGAGATTAGAAGATGAGTTCGAAATTCTCCATTACAGTAGGCTACAGTAAAGGGTAAATCATGACATGGAACTCGAGATCGGTTTAATTCATATAAGGCATTATAAGTGGATTGGATTTGGGAAGTGGGCTAGCCGGGTTTTGAAATACAGAGCAGGAGAGAAAGATACGCAACAGTCACATCGATTTTCCCCCGCATTATCACGTCTATGAAAGTCTATGAATATTAAAGGGGACGTGTCATTCTGTTCCCCCATACAATTACGCCTATGACATGTAGTAATATATCTTGTGATTTCTTTACAATTTGACAATTTATATTGTGACCGGTCTGGCAAAGGCACTACAAACTATGGTTGACTACACCACTCTTGAGATTTAAACCCAAGGAAATAGTTTTAGAAAAAAATACAGAGAGAAGAGGTTCAGTTTCAGGTCAGTTGGCAAATAAAAACAAGACATGGCTCTTGACAAGTAAAAAAAAAATCAGGGAATTTATTAAGAAAAAAATGTATACATTTTAGTACGAAAAACGTATGGGGAGATTGTACAAAAGAGATTTGGGTTAAGACATAATATTCTGCAATAGGAAACAATGGCTGAGGAGATCTAGGTAACAAAAAGGGATATCTAAAATTATAGACTTTTTTTGCATTTAAGATTTTGGGTGCAAGTTGGGAGAGATGGGAAAAATGAGGCCTGTCTAAAAATTGAGCAAAATTCTTGTTTAAAAGCCCCATATATTTTTGGAATGACATTTATCCCTTCGATCGGACCATTCTGTTTCAGTTGTTGTTGCACGTTTTTCCTAATGCCCTAATTACATTGGCTATATGAGTAGGAGTTACAGGATAGGTTAGAGATGACTGGTTACAATCCAGAAATGATGTCACATCTGGGACCAAATCTTGTTTGTTCTCCACAATTCTTTCTTCAGAGATAAATTTTATCTGACTGACATATTTCAGTGCAGCCTTTTCAGGTCCCTTCAACACAACTGTCCACACAACTGGAAAAAAGTGACAGACATTCTGAATCCTTCTGAACACTGCCCAAGAAGACTTTGATGGCTGGATAATCTCATGGTCAACTTCATTTTAAAAAAAACATTTGACAAGACATGTCTCACATCAACATTAAGAATGTATCCTTAAGTAAAATAAATTGGTGACCAAAGAAACAAATTGATTTGATAAAGGATAATCTACAAACTATCAGAATATACCAAGACTGTATCAAACTTTATTTATTAAATTTTAGCTTCTTTTACTGTTTTTATATAGCATCATATCTTTACAGACAATATCTGGTGAAAACCTCAGATCATATCTTAATTTTTGTTATTGATTTACAAAATAATGTACATAAAACATTACACAGTAGTTCTAGCTGATACATTGAGTGTCAAAGTTTGTTTTTAATGTGGTTTAAAATGCAATATAGGGGAAAACACTATTCTTTTACAGTTCATTAAAATGATCTCCGTCAAGGTTCTACTAAATATAATTTATTTAGCAATTCAATTTTGGGTAACCCAAAGAACAATTAGCAATAATAGGACTTCAATATCTTGATTCTCGAATCCCTATCCTCCTTTATCAACAGTCTAGACAGGTTTAAACAGCTAGCAAACCCTTCTCCCCTAAATATTAATTCCATAGCTCCAAAGCGATGTACTACATCTACAGTAGGATTATTAAATAATCTCTCAGTCAACTCTGTGGGTCACTGCAGTGTTCACTGACGTGAATGAACGAGCAATCCACCGAGCAGAGCAAGAGAGGTGAAGATCAATCTTTCTCCACTGCAAACGGTTGAAGTACCACAGTTTAGCACTGTCGTCGTCTTCTGAGTTGTGGCTACCACTGTCATAGTGGTGCTGTTCATGCTCATGCTAGTGCTGGTGCTGGTGCTAATGCCACTGCTGCTGGTGCTAATGCCACTGCTGCTGGCGTCGCTGTTGCTGGTACTGGTGCCAATGGTGGGGCTGACGGTGGCGGTCTAGTCAAGAAAAGAGATGTCACTGAGCTTGTTTAGGGGAATATCTAAACTCAAAGGCAAATAAAACATTTCCATTTCAGTGACAGCTACATTTAGATTAACACTGTTTATTGTTTTGAATATGTCAACATTCCAAATCAGCAATAGGTCAATATTTGGATAACAATGTCCATTGGGGAATATTTAAAATTTGCATGCAATAGTGTGAACTAGTGAAAGATTAAATGCTATTTAAATAAAATGAAATTGTATATATAGAGACTCAATATCTTAACATAGAATAATTAATTATTTGCCCTGTTGGGAATCTAGTGGCTGTCTCAATAAGAAATCACTTCAAATTATTCCTGCAGATAGCCGTACCTACAAAAATAACACAAAATAACACAAAGGCCTGCCTTTCTGTATGAATAGCCAAAATACTTTTTTCGTTTGATTATATTTTAAGACATTGGTCTTTGGACAGTTGTACCAAACAAACTTTTGAATATGCTGCCTGAATTCACAGAAAATCACCATAAGCACTTAAGAAAATAGTATTATTTAAAATTGGATATTTTGGACACACAAATTACAGATAAACGTCACTGACCCATTCACAAATCATAAATCATAGACACAAAAGGAGGAATTTTATCATTTACCTGTCCGTAGATACTACCCAGTAGCGCCAGCAAGTGCAGCCAAAATGGAAGGAACATCATAATGGAAGAAATATTACCAGTTTCCTATCCCATATACAGAAACCGTAGCTTGTGTTAACTACCACTGTTTAAATCGACTATCCAAAGGGCGTTTCGTCCTAGTTAATGTGTTTACTGGCACCCGCCGAGGGAAGGCTTTGGTATTGTGTGTCATCTGAACAGAGAAGTTCGTCTTTATAATCCATTCAAAGCACTCACCTGACACCAGTTTTCATTCAGGGGGTTTGGCTAGCTAAACCCCCCACCCAGTCTGCAACCACAAATGCTAGGCAGGCTACTAACATGTCCAAAAATGGACCATAGACATTCATCTGGTGCATATATTAATTTAAACACTGAACAGATACGAGAGTTGTCAATTGTTCTCACTGTCACTTCTCTTCAATATGTGACTATTTTGACTTGGCTCCCGCTAACATTAGTCATTATATCAAGCCCTGTGATAAGTCTGACATGCCCCAGACTAATATAGTTACATTCAATGGAGACTTGAGATTGTAAGCTTTGACCTTCTACAGTCCTTTCACCCTCTAGAATTCAGTGAGAGGTAGCTGCCAATAGGGCCAGAATTACAATAACAATAACCAAAAAATACAATACTCATATCCTCCTTTTTGACCACAAATTACAGTAAAACAAGACTGTTGGGTTCCTGTTTATTAAATTATTGAAAGACAAACGATACCTGTGTGTAATTACATGAAACCAAGCCCATATTGGCTGGTTATTTTTATAACATTAAAAAATCTGTGATTAAACATTGCCAGTAAATATAAAATGAGAAAACAGTGCTGTGTTAGTGAACATGTTAGCAGCGACAGTATTTGAATAGGATTGCAATTACAGGAACAAAAACTATTTAACCGCAAACTAAACATATATAATAAGTATTGGAAAAGTATCATTTAATGTAACAGTATTTTAGGAATGCTTTTTACCTAGTATTGCTAATATTTGATAAGATGGTTTGGATGCATATAGCTATCAGGATAGAGCTACATGACCCAAACAAGGACGAAGACCCCGCTTTCGGTGTCACAGTTGATGCAGAAGCAGAACCCGTTTGTAGTTTAGTAGTCTGTTGAGAGCTATGGGTCATGCTAGACGTAGACAATGTTGATGAGGGGGTCTGTGTTGTTGAATCCGAGGCAGCACTTGGAGTGTAGGAGGCAGGAGGCGATTCAGTCGATTGGGTACTGGCAGTGGTGATGACAGTGGTGTTGAGAAAGGGGTTGCTCGATGCTGTTTGGTTTATCGTAGATTGAATTGCTGGTGCAGTTGTTGCATTCATAGTGTGGATTGAATTTGTAGTTGTTTCATTTGTTTCTGCCTGTCAAGAAAGGACATGAATAGAGGAATCACACAATAGAGCAGTGGTTTTGTTATTTATAAAGGTCCATTAGGCAATGTTTTAGACAAAAAAAGACTTTATGCACATAAAAATGAATCTATATAATCTTGAATATTTAATAAACTATATACACTTACGTTAGATGTAGATTCAAATGTTTTTTAGGTACTATTTTATTCGACATAGCATGGGGAGCGGATGTCACCATGTTTACCAGTAGGGTTAGTATTGCCACAACAACTGTACGTATGCCAAAACTTTATACTAAGTATTTAGCTTTCTCTGCTTCACACAGGGTGAAAAACACCCAGGCACTCACAAAACAGTATATCTAATAATGTATTGCAGTCAAATCCTGCTGTTAGTCTTCATATAACATCATCATGCCATTTCGTATCACGACAGAGAGGAAAATATTTCCTGGGACAAGTCACCTATAATTATCTCCAAAATCGCCAAAGTGATAAGGCCCTCCAACAATGTACATCTCTGTCACGGAAACAATTACTTATGCAATGGTCAGGCACCTGCTACCCCAGGTGATATAGATCAGTCATGGCAGAATGACATGTTTTGCATACTGATCTGGCATAGGTCTGTGCTTGATGTCTAGCACCCTGCTCTCATGTGTTATATAATTGTTCCCTCACTTGCGCTGCCCGTCTTTCCTTTAATGTCTTAAATGTCTTTCCTCTCGTTTCGAAGAGTTTGTCTTGATAGAAAGTTAAATAATATTCCTTTTCAGTGGAGAAAGAGGATCACAGCCTTATTACATCCATAGCCTTATGACAAAATTACTTGACTGTTCTTTTACCAGTTATATGAGTTATAATTGTTATATTCCTGGATAATTGAATTCTGTTGATGTCTGTACTGTTGATGTTACTGTTGATATAAGCAAAGGTACTCTGTTTTTTAAGGCACTTCTTTCTCCCATCGATCATTGACTGCGGTTGTTTTGGTTGTCCACCATTTGGCTATGGAGACCATTAAGTTAGTTTGAATGTAACCACTTCATGAGCCACAGCAAATAAACAAGCATCTGCGTTGGCTGGGATTTACATGGACATTTCCAAAATATTATATAAGAATATTACTGATATATGATCTGCCTGAGCACTGCCTTATCATTAGGTAATAATGAAGACCACCACTGTTCTATGAATGTTGTTATTCAATGATCATTAAAATATGAACATTGTGGATATAATATTTATCCATCAGCACCCAATTTGATTAGGCCTTCGAAAATATTACTTACCTTAGTGTTGCCCAGTAAGAAGTATGCCACACAGATATGAATAATCTTCTCGACTTTGCCCATCTTGGTCCTCCGCTGTCACCCTGTTTCTTTGTGGCTGTATCCAGCCTTCTCTCTGTCTTTATATACTGTTACTTCTCCATTGCCCACCTAGCAATACCTACTTATTTAAATAATTAATTAAAGCATTGAGAGTTGAACAGTTCATTCAGGCCACGCTGGAACATTTCCATATTGGCCTCTTGTCTTAATGTACAGTACATGATATAGGCAAATCATGACATCAATACCTTTCTGTGAAGTCAGCTCTTGTTTATAGTTTTCACACGCAACTTGTACCTAATATTATCTGACATAAAAACACACACTGATAAACTGATGATAAAGAAAGCAAATTTCACCAACTGTGTAACCTCTTATTTTTAATCCAATGGGTCACTTTGGAATACTTCCAAAATATGATAAAAATGTCTGATATACAGAGTTGAAAATACTTTTCAAAAAGTGCAAATAAACCATGAAAGAACTTTGATAACAGAAATATTGTACTCAAAATAAAGGAGCAAGCATAAAGGGCCTTGAGATTTACATTTTGTTATCAACAATGAATACTGTACTTGCAGTAACATACAATAAGTTGACAAAAAATGCATTCAGTATACAGTACCAGTCAAAGGTTTGGACACAATTTCTCATTAAAGTGAATGGGAAAGTGTGTCCAAACTTTTGACTGGTACTGTACGTATAACTCTTAATAATAGCTTTACATAGCCCAAACTTTACTGTACTTCTGCATTTATGTATATTTTGATTATAGTGGCAAAAAAAAAATTACATGCATCAATAACTTCCTCAATATTCATATTACATTCAAGTTGCATTTTCAGCCAATACTGAAAATCCAAATTGACTTTTTGATTTTTGGAGTTTAAAAGCTTTGCTTTACTTAAATGGGAACAACTCTCATATTAACGTGCGATAAGTTCTGACAAAGGTGACTGATCTCAAACACTCAAGTTTTGTTTTCTTAGCGATCAAATCAATGACGTTCAAATAAAACAAGATTAAACCTGCACTTAATTGCTTAAACCCCTGGCTGCTAATGATTAATAGCGATATGACTTCAAGGACAAAAAGGGAAATGGACATGTTCCTGTTACAGACTGTTCTGGCTGCTATTAGAGGACAATCAAGCCTTTGTATTGCTTTATTATCAGCCTACTTTCCATTTCCTGGTGCAGGATACTTTTTTATGTTGAAATGTTTCCAAATGTTCTTGTCATGGTGGTAAAACAGGTTATAACTGACACAACTTCATAATTTGTGTTTATTTTCTTGTGGGATGTGTTTAGGCTGACAGCTACATTCAATAATTTTCAAAACCTTTTTTAAAATGGGTATGGTCTTCTCTGGATACATAAAACATATGTGCATTTGATTACATCTAGCAATCAGATCAATGAAATTAGATCATATAGTTGGATGAAATGCGGCTATTCACTGGGACCGTGACAAGCTGTTGTTTATAATATGGTCAAAAGGCAGCTTAGCTAAAAGTTTAAAATATGAAAAACACGCTCCTAAATGGAGTGAGTGACTCAACACAATTTACATACCGTAGTCATTTGTTTAGGTATGCTCCTTCCTGCTCTATCCTCACACGCACGTTTGTGCATCTATGGTTCCCTTTGTTACATTTTCTGTCCCTACTCCTTAGAATTTGTGTATGCCACTGGTTGCCTACATGCAGTCATAGTGTTTGGAATGTTTGCTCATCATAGTTCCTTTAAGACCCAACCCATGCTGAACATTCTGGTCAGTTACAATGGGCCCTCTATGATCTTATCAAATATAAGGCCACTCACAGCCCAGTCCCTACTTGTTCACAGAGACTCTTAGCCTTCAGTTTACTGCCACTGGCATATTGGACAGGTTGAGCTAAACCAGGGAATAAAAAAAAGACAAAATAACTACTATGAGTACTAATGAGCCTGGCAGCGGGATGATGCAGGGTTCCCCTTAGCCCTCTGAGAATCCCAAAATAGTATGTTGTTTCTTTGAATTTATAAACTGTTGCTCCAAACCATAAATAATGCAGTCATTTCAGGTTCACTGCAGGGCACACGCTAACACCCTTGGAGCAAGTGATGAAATCTGTTCACTTCAAACCTGTAACGGTGTGAGTGGAGAGAGTCGGTGCTAGCCAAAAGAAAGACACAGTGAGGCGAGGATGCAAAGACACAGAGCTGACAGCCGCTCATTTTAAATGTACAACTTAAAGTACAACTTTCTACGTTTAAGAATACAACCTGGCGTTGCTTAAACCCATGAAAAGAAAAAAAACCACAGGTGTGTGGGATGACCTGCACTCCGCTCAGGTGTGCAGCACGGAGGAGGGGCGGGGAGCGTGTGCCGAGGCCAGCGCACCGCGGTCATGACAAAACCCTAATATCACAATAATGGCATCCAATCTAAACAACTCTTTAATTTTTATTTCATTACTCAGTGTACACCATTATGGTGAATATCTGAGCAACATGTGCAATTAAATGAAAAATTAAACAAGTACACAAAAATGTAGACATTTTGTTCATGGTATAACAAATAAATATATAAAAATAATGTGGGGGTAGGCTCCATTTGGCTTACATAGGGATTTGTTACATTCCAGTTCCCACAGCAATTATTCTAATATTTATGGTGGGGGTTTATAGCCATTAAAGACATTCGAATACTTATACATTAGAATATTTATAGACTATAGCCGTTGGAATAATTATTCCAATATCTAATGTAGTAGGCCTCACTGTGCTTCATACCGCCTGTGCCGGCACCGGGCCCGGGTGACAGGTGTGTTCAATTAAGGTGTGCAGGCTACAGCTTCAAGGAGGTCCTGGAATGTGCCGTATCGACTGACATCAAGCTGGGGTGGACCACTGTTGATGGCCGTAGCTCCACAAAAGGTTTACTTCCGCAGTTCCTCAGGAGAATCTGCTGAACTTACGGATGGCTTCTCCGGCCAAGAGGTCTCAGGCTGCCCAAGGAAGGTTGGGCCTCGGAACCAACGAGTGTGTTCTACCAGTTGTGTTAGGGTCTTCCCCCTGGTGATGTCGTCAGCCGGGTTTCTCTGCGAGTCAACATAGCGCCAGGTTCCTGCATCAGACAATTCCTGAATTTCTGCAACCCTAGTACCCACAAAGACTTTGTATTTGCAAGATTCTGATTGCAACCAGGTAAGGACCGTCATAGAATCGGTCCAGTAGAACATCAAGGGTTAGCTCTTTCTTTAGGACTGACGCCAGTTGGGCACCTGTTAAGGCAGCAGAAAGCTCCAGTCTTGGGATAGACAGTTGCCGTTTGGGAGC